>VZUI01049879.1:0-12571 GCA_013401135.1 Cettia cetti
CCGGCCGTGCCCGCCGCCCATGGGGCTGCCCCGGCCCCGCACGCCCTGCAGGAGCAGCGGCAGCAGCCGCCCTTCGCCGTGCCGCGGCCGCCGCACCCGCCCATCCACATGCCAAAGATGATGTCTGAGAACCAATACCCAGCAGAGCACAGGTAAGGCAGCCTCCGCCACAGGGAGCACAGGAGTCCTCCGGGGCTTTATGGGCACCCTAGGGGTGGGTCGGTGGTGCCAAAGGGTGGGGGAGAAGGAGGAACCCTCATGGCTTTGTTCCCATGCTGCAGCAGCATGGGAACAAAGCCATGAGGGTTCCTCCTTCTCCCCCACCCCTTGGGACCACCAAATGTTATTGCCTGTGGTCCCATGTGGCAAAACTTGCCGCTTCCTACTGGGATCTTGTGGCTGTTTCTCCTGCTAGCAGGGAACTGCTCCTTCCAGCCCCTGAACATTGAGCAGAGCCTTTGCCTCCCTCTTGGGAAAGGCGAGGGAGGCAGAGGCTGACTCCTGCATCCAACAGGTAGCCCCTGTTCCAGCAGGGGATGGTCCTGAGTCAGGGCTCTGCTCTCCTCATTCCCATCCCCTGTAGCTCTGCCTCCCAAGCCAAGCCCTGCTGGTCTGTGGAGCTGTGACCATCTCTATCCTGCCCATGTGCACCCATGGGGTGATCCACAGTTCCCCCATGCACTGCATGGCATCACCATGGTTTTGTGGGCTGTGGTGGGAGACCCCTGCTCCCCCCTTCCTCTCCAAGCCGTGGCTTCATTCCCCATCCCTCCCGCGTCCCTAGAGGCTCTGCCAGTCCCTTCCCTCACCCTGGGATTGCTCCTATGGGCGCTCTCAGTAGGTGCTCTGCTTGTGGCCTCTGGATGTCCTTTGCTGCGGCAGCCACCGTGTCACCCTTGTGGGCACGGGACGAGATGTGGCAGCCTGGCAAAGGCCACGCAGTGGGGCCAAGGAAGCCCCTGGAACTTGCCCACAGCAGGCCAGCATCCCTCCCCAGCAAAGCGGGGCTCCGTGTGACCTTCAGGCCATGCAGGGGGCTGGCTGCGACCCCTTGGGAAGCACTGTGCCAGCACGGGGCTTGGGTTTCATTCAGGAAGGGCAGAGGGACGTGGCTCGGAAATGGAGTAATCCCAGCCCGGCAGCTGGGAGAGCTCGGGTTACAAAGCCAAATGGCGCAAGGCCGGCTGAGAGGAGCCGGCACGGAGATCCAAGATCACCTTTCAAGGTGCCAGAGGACGAGGGGATGTGGCAGCACCCCCTCGAGATGGTCCCTCATCCACAGCCACCAGCAGAAGCCGTGCTCTCAGAGCAGTGGTGGCAGCACCGTGGAGCCGAAAATAGTGCTCCCTGCTGTCCCAGAGTTCAAGGTTTAATCCCAGCTGCGCAGGCGGATTAGCGGCCGGCTGGAGCTGCGGAGTGGATTTGGCTTTGCGTAAGCGCCCACCCATGCACAGCATCCCTGCCCCCTGCCCCCCACGCTGGGGACAGATTTTACTGGTTTACAGAAATGTGAGTGTTGGGGAGTGGTTTTCTGTTCCCTTCCTTTCCAGATACCTGAAGGCCAGAGTGCTTTACTGTGATGGCCCGTGTGTTATCCTGCTGTTCCACGTTTTTGGGGTCCACAGGGCTTCTCAGCACCCCACTGGCTCCCCTTGGGATGAGCCCCTGTGGTGGCTGTGCTGCTGAGGAGCCATCCCAGCCTGCTGTGGGGGCAGCCCAGGCTGAAGGCACCCCGCTGTCAGGCAGTTCTGCTTTGGGGTGGGGGCCGGCGGCAGGGCTGACCCCCTCTCCTCGGTAACACCCTGTCCTTGTCCCCCAGGTTTCAGAGGCAGCTGTCTGAGCCCTGCCACCCCTTCCCGCCGCAGGCCGGGCTCCCGGGGGACAGCCGCCCCCTCTACCACCGGCAGCTGTCGGAGCCTCTGGGCCCTGCTGCCCCCCGCCCCCCTCAGGGATTCAAGCAGGAGTACCACGACCCTCTCTACGAGCATGGCGGCCCTGGCCTGCCCGGTCCCCCTGGCCACAGCTTCCAGCCCCCCATGGGCATCAAGCAGGAGCCCCGGGACTACTGCATTGACTCAGGTGGGTGGAGCCAGGGGACAGCCAGGTGCTGGGTGGGGTTACACCAGTGACACTCCAAAGAGCAGAGCAGAGCATCTCTGCCGTCAGCGTGGCAGCAGGGGCAGGGCTGAGCCTCAGGCGGTGGATGATCTGTCACCCTGCGGCTCCCGTGGTGCTGGGATGCTGCTTTGACGTTTTCTTTCCTCCTTTTCCAAAGCCAGAGGATAGAGCAGGCGTTCACCTGATGCCAGTGGTGTGGTCAGGGCTGTAGCCACAGGCTGGGGTGCCCCACAGCACCTGGTGGGTCCCCCCTTGGCTCTGGCCTAGGGCCAGCTGTGATTGCTGGCTGCTGGACCCTACCAGCATCACGGAAAAAATCCTCTAATCGCCTTAGGGCCTAAAAATACCCCAGCCTCGGGATGGAGGGTGGCACAGCCAAGCAGATGGTAGGGGAGGCGCAGCAGTGCCACCCTTCATGTGGGGCCTGTGAAAACTTGAGCTGACTTAGTCCATGCTCCAGTCTAAATTCCAGCGCCACCTCAAGTCATACTGGGGTTTTTTTCCCCAGTGTAGAGGGAGTATGTAGTGGACCAGGGAGTATGGGGAGTGGAGGAAGGTTCCCAGACTTCACAGCAGGATGTGCTCGGAGTAAAGAATATGCTGCCAAATCCATGGTGGCACCCACAGGGTTTAAGACCTTAATGTCATTTCCTTTCCCCCTCAGAAGTGCCTAACTGCCAGTCCTCGTACCTACAGGGGAATGTCTTCCCTAACAGCCATGACGGTGAGTGACTCCCCGCTCTCCCCCTGTCGTGGCCCCATCCCACCCCTTTCTTGTGGCGGGCAGCACTCCCTGGGCACCCAGGAAACACCCAGGAGTGCACCATGAGAGCTGCATGCAGCCCTGGCACCAGTCCCGAGAAGCAGCCAGCAGCTCCTGTGAGCCTGCTGTGAGGGCACGGCAGCATCCTGTAATCTGGAATAATGTGCCCGACAGAGCTGCTAACAGGGTTTGGGAGCAGTGAGGGGAGCTCAGCCACTGAAATTACTGGGAAATGATCTGCTCCCAGAGCTGTGGATGGGGTCCTGTGCTGGATTCAGCCAAGCCAGGGTTTTTGGGGTCCAGCCAGGATGGTGGAGGGGCCCTGTGCTCACAAAGGGTCTCTTCCCCACAGGATTTTCATATGAAAAGGACACACGATTGTATTTTGATGACACGTGCGTGGTACCCGAGAGGCTGGAGGGTAAGAACCTGGCCCCAGGGGAGGCCTGCAGGGGAACTGGGGCTCGTGGAGGAAGATGTGGGAATGCTGGGATCTGCAGTGCCTGGCTTATAAAGCCAAGCAACGCTGGCACGGTGCTCTTGAGAGCTGCTGAGCATCATCCCACGCGGCAACTTGGCATTACTGCCGTGCTCCATCTCTGTCCCTGACACCTACCTGCCTGCAGCACCATCCCCAGCACCTCTCCCTTCTCCCACCCCACGGCCTGTTCCTGCTCAGGTGTCTCAGCACAGGGATGACCCACGTTGTTGTTGTACAAGTCTGCTGCCGGGGACGCAGCCTGGGAGAGGGGCAGAGCCAGGGTGTTTACCCAGGTGTCTTTGTGCGAGCAGGTAAAGTGAAGCAGGAGCCCACCCTGTACCGTGAGGGCCCTCCCTACCAGCGGAGGGGGTCCCTGCAGCTCTGGCAGTTCCTGGTCACCCTCCTGGATGACCCTGCCAACGCCCACTTCATCGCCTGGACCGGCCGGGGCATGGAGTTCAAGCTGATCGAGCCTGAGGAGGTATGAGAGGCCCTGCCCTGGAGCTGGGGATGCCTGTGGGGATGCAGGACTGGGCTGAATCCTCCCGTGCAACAGAACCTTCCCACTCGCTCTTGAGGCGAGACACATCTCCCCTCTCCAGTCAGCTGTAGAGATTTGCCTTTAGCATCTTCCACTGCCTCTCGGCGTGGCGTGTGCTGGCTCCTGAAGCTGGCAGCGCTTACAGCCGTGCTGGTGTTGCCTCTGCGCTGTGCCTTGCTGAGTTCTGCTGCCCTGCCACGGCTCCCTCCTTCCCAAGCTGCTCCCAGCCTGGGTTTCCAGCAGCAGCTCCGTGCTGGCGCGCTGCCGTGCCGGAACCACGCGGCTCCACGGGAGGGTGACACAGAGGAAGGAGCTGTTTGGGGAGTAATTGAGAGCAGCTGTGGCCAGCACCGAGCTGCACATTGTGGGTGATTACCCATAATATCTCTTGCGCCATGCATGGAAATTGTGGTATTTTTTGAAGCAGCTTTTTTGGCAGGCTCTCCCTAATGAAATGACTTTGGATTTGGCCCCTGATCTGGCGGTGGCTGTGTGGTTGCATTTATCATGGCAGGCGGGGAACCACTCCCAGACCACGGTGACACCTTCACTCAGCTGCCCCAGCCCCCTCAAAGCAGCCTCTAGCCCACATTTCAGCCGTGATCTCCTTTGAGGATCCCAGTTCAAGCCCTGGCTGGAGCCCTGACGGCTGCCACCCCTCTCCCCATAGGTAGCACGGCGCTGGGGCATCCAGAAGAACCGACCAGCCATGAACTACGACAAGCTCAGCCGCTCCCTGCGCTACTACTACGAGAAGGGCATCATGCAGAAGGTGAGTGGCCGCCCCGCAGCAGGGCGTGACCGTCCCCCGCCGTCCCGGGGGCGGCAGGAGCGGGCTGAGCTCCGATGGGAGGCGTGTGCTGCTTCCCCAGGGCAGGGGGAACGTCAGGGCCCCTCTGACCCCTCCCTCCTCCCCGCAGGTCGCCGGCGAGCGGTACGTCTATAAATTCGTCTGTGACCCCGACGCCCTCTTTTCCATGGCCTATCCCGACAACCAGCGCCCGTTCCTGAAGGCGGAGCCGGACTGCCCGGTGCCCGAGGAGGAGACGGTGCCGCTGACACACTTCGAGGACAGCCCGGCGTTCCTCCTGGAGAGGGATCCCTGCGGCAGCCTTCCCTACGCGGAGGGCTTCGCCTACTGACTCGGCCGGCAGAGCCACTGGCACTAGCGCATCCACCTGGGGCAAACACGGTTTTCTAAAAAGAATATTTTTGGCTGTCCGTAAGGAGAAAAAAAAAAAAAAAAAAGCCCAACGACAAACAGCATGGGTGCACAAAGAAATTCGAGGAATTTAAAACGCCCCACGTGTGTTGCTGCCGAATTCCCACCCTTCCTTTCCAAGGGCTAGTGCACAGGACTGCCCGTGGCTGGCACCTCCTGCCGTGCATCAGTGTGAGGTCTTGGGGCGCCGGGAGCCTGAAGCTGCAGGCTCTTCCCCAGGCGCTGGCTCCGGCAGTGCCCCGGGGCTGGGCTGGGCTGGGCTGCGTGGCTGCCGAGCCAATTGTCACGACAATCTGCTTTGCATCGAGCACAATCCGCGTCGCTGCCTTGTGTGGTGGAAAGGGCTTTGATTTGCACAGAGAGGAGGGATGCGGGGGGGCCGCCTGGGCCAGCACCCCGGGGCTGATGTGCGCAGCATCCTACCCCCAACCCCGAGGAGCCTTCTGCCTTCTTCCCCAGCCCCCTCCCCATATAACCTGTTGTTCCCATAGAACCTCCTCCTGCATCCTCTCCGTGCCCTCAATCCTCCCCAGCTCTGGCTATGGGCCATGGGTTGCATTTTGGGGGAGGAGATCCTGACACTAACTCCCTCTTGGGTTGGTTTTTTTTTTTGTTTGTTTGTTTTTTTTGGGATGTTTTAGGAAAATACTAAAGGTTTCTAAACTGATTTTTGTAGATTTTTTGTATTTTAAGGCAAAGCTATTTTTTGCAGCTCGGCTGCTGTCCCTGGAGCCCCTGGGGACACCCCCATGGCTTTCCTGGTGGCAGGGGGAGCCCTCGATGCCCGTGGCTTCCTGGGATGCCTGCCGAAGGATCTGGTCCACTCCATTTCACTGCTCCAGTCCTCTTTCCCAGGGGAGCCAGGGCTGAATCCCAATAGTGGCTCAGCTGTGCTCCCTCTGCTTGGCATGGCCTCGGAGCTGGGCTGTAAGGCTGAGGTGGGCAGGGAATGGGGGGTCCCTTCCTCAGTACCCCACTTCCCTCCAGCTCCTCCCACCCCTCGCTGCACCTCCTAACACTTCCCCACCACTCATATATCCATACCTGCCTCCCCTGCACCAGGCTACATGTTTTGTTGTAAATGCTGTATAGGAATTTTTTCTCTTCTTTAGTTAGCTTCGGTTGGAATTTTTGTTTGGGTTTTTTGTTTTTGCTTTTTTTTTTGGTTGATTTTTTTGTCTGACTTTTTTTTTTTTTTTTTTTTTTTTGGAAGTATGAAGATTAACTCTGCAATGATTTGGTTGCTCTCCCTATGGTGGCTGCAGTGGCCTGTACCCATGGGGAGCATTTGGTTTTGGGAACCCCACCTTGGGGCCAGGTTTTTAACCATTTGCTCGGTGTGGCAGGTCTGCAGTGCAGAAGGAGTTAATCTGAGGACTGATTTGAAATATCTTTATTCAAGCAGGGCTATGTATCTCCTGCAAAGCTGCATTACATTCTGTACTGTGTACAATAAAGGATCTTGCTTCCTGTTCCTCCCTGACTGCCTGGGCTCCTGCTTTCCCTGCGCCATGGGATGCTGCCTGGGCTGGGAGGAGCCCCTGGATGCTCTTGTGGGGGCTGTGGTGATCCAGGCTCCAGCCCATCCTTTGGGGCCTGCAGCACGGTGTGTCTGGAGCTGGGATCAAGTCACCCAAGTCACCAGGGCTTGCTCTCTCCCCAGTTCTGGATTTGTTGCTCCTGGATGTGGATATTGCCATGGCTTTCACAAAGCCACATCCCAGGAGAAGATGCTTTTGGAATGGGAGTGGTTTCTGCCCAGTGGGTGGAATTTAATATTGCATCTTCCCAGGGTTTCTCAGTGAGGTCCCCCCCCTCCCCTGGAAACCCAAGCACCTGCCCATTGAGCAGGGCTAAAGCTGGTGAGGGCCTCTCAGGAAAGAGCCCTCCACAAGCTACTGGCAGTGGTCCCCCCATTGTCTCAATTTCTAGGCTGGGAAAAAAAAATCAGGGTTTGCAAAAAGATGAAGGAGGTGGGTGGAGGGCAAGAGCTGTTCTGTGAGGACTTGATTCAGCTGAAGGCTCCGTGTTCCTCCTGCTAGGCTGGAGAAAAACACCCCAGAGCTGCCCACTCCCATTGGCCTCAATTTTAGCTGAACTGAGCCAGGGTGTCCACAGGCTCCCAGCCCATCCTGTGCAGGGGCTTGGTGTGATGCTGCTGGAAATGCTCTGACCCCTCTTCCCGTTTATTTTCACTGCCCAGCCAAACCCCATCCCTAGATGTGGCAGTGGAGAGATGAAAGGTCCTTATGTGCCATCATGCTTTTTACACACCCACCCCACCTGGATCCACCCCTGGCTGCCAGCCACATTGCTAATGGGTCCTTAAGCTGCTCTTCCATCATGCCTGAAGTATTAAGCTGCAGGGAGAAGCGTGGCTGTCTCCCAGCCCAGGCCAGGCACAGCAGGATCTAAAACATCCAGCAAAACCAATTCATCTGGCACGAAGCCTTCAAGGAGCTAAATCAGCTGTTTAGCCTCCGGAGACATTTTGCACTCCCAACCCCGTGCCATTCTTATTTTCCTCAAAGCTCTGCAAGCCCCAGGTGCTCTGAGGCCCAGACAGTGCCTGGTAATCCCCCCTCCCCGGGGATTTCAGCAGCCTGAGTGCTGGTGACGCGGGGCCACCGGCAGCGCGCCCGGCGGGCAGATGGCCCCGGCTGCTGCATCCCAGCCCTGCAGAGATGGGGGAGCAGTTATGGATGGAGAGGATGAGGATGAGCAGATCAGGCTTTCAAAGCCTTCATCAAACATCTTGTTACACTGCACCCCTGACCCTGGCCCTGCAAATCTTACTGTGGGCAGGGCTGGGGCCCCAAGGGCGTCTCACACTCTGCTCTGACCCAAGGGAGAGGTTAGGAAAGAGGTTTTTCTATTCCTGTTTGTCAGTGTGGGGCAAAAGGGCTCAGACCCCAAAGGCTTTGGTACCACACTGGCTTTTATTACTTGGGATACCAAGAATTTGTTCCTCTCTTGATCCTGCTGTGCATCACCCCTCCCTCTCCTCATGCTCCATGCAGAGAGGATGGAGCTGCCTTGGGTGCCTGGTGCCACTTGTCCCCACCCCGAGGGTGAGGGACAGGCCACAGCTGTTCAGTGTCCTGCCTGCAGCCTCCCAGGGATAGGGGCAAGGGCTCCCAGGCAGACCAGGGGCTGGACTGGCATTTGCCAGGAGTTGGGGAGACAGAAGGGAAGCAGGTGGGGAAGCATGCATGCTCCCTTATCACCTCCTGCCCCATCAGATGCTGCTTCCAGGCCCAGGGATGTGCCCTCTTAGAACATGCTCCAGCATGCCACGGGATGGGGAGCCTAGCTGGGGAGCACTGCTGCAGCTGCCACCACTGTCCCCAGGGCCAAGAATGGCTCAGGCTCCCACTCTTCCATCCCCAGGACTGACCACCTCGGTGCCCTCCTCCCATATTCCCACACCACTTGCCTCCTGCCTTCTTCCCACTCCTCCCAGCCACTGGGGAGGGTGAAGAGGAGGGAGCAGAGAGGATGGTGAATGATGAAGCACCATTTTAGGGAGGATTTGGCTATCCAGACTGGGAAAAACCTTGGTGCTGGTGTCCAGCCCTGTCTCCAATTCCCCAGCTCACAGCTTCCATCTCTCTGTAGTGGTTGTGGAAAAGATCCCATCAGCAGTTTTGGGGTGAACAACAATCTCTGACACTGGGTAAGCAGACAGTAAAATGGCAGCTGGTATTGAATGGGCACAAATGTGGTTTTTCCTATTTTCTTCTTTTCACGGCCTTTATAGTGGGCCCTGAGTTACTCCCTCCCTGGAATGAGAGTTTGGAGTTACCAGATGGTCCAAGAGGCACAGGTTAAAAATCATTTGGAGACGAGGAGCCTGTAAAAGGGAGAGCATCATTACAACCCTTTACACATCCATAATTCATGGAGCACATTTCTTCTCTCCCAGTCTCAGAAGCATATAGCAGGACTGGAAAATGTTCAAAAAGCAACAGAGACAGCCAAGGGTCTGCTATGGCTCTTACATGGGAGTGTATAAATAGTCTGGCACTTCCGACTGGGGCAGGATTTGTGGCTCAGGGGCTTCATATTTAATAGCCCATGACAGAGTTTTCCATTGCTGCCTGGAAGAGCATTTTGGGGAAGAGTTACTGCCCACGCAGCTTGCTCCTCTGGCAGGACTGACATGCCCAGCACTTGAGTGCAGAGGTGCTGCATGGCCCACCACGGGCAGAGAGGCACAGCTCCCACCTGGCCCCCACTGCCCATCGTGGTGGCCTCGTGCCTGTGCTTGGCAGCCACAGCACAGCAGCTCCTCTCTTCCCCAGCTCTTCAAACACTGAGTGTTTTCAATGTGGGTTGATTTGGCTCTTAAACACCTGGAGCAACATGAGTGGCTCCATGTGTGGAGCCAACTTCAGTGAGTCAACTCCAGAAAAAAAAAAAAAGAAAAGAAAAACCAAAACACCCACACCAAAACAAAACAACAACCAAAAAAATCCAGCAAGCAAAGATCTGGGCTGGTGAGTATGGAAAAGTGAGGAACTTCCACCCGGGGGTGTGCAGGACACCCAGCTCCCTTCACACTGGTCTGGCCCCACCTCGTGGATCTGCTGCTTCTGGCCACCACGGGCTTTTGTGGTAGCACATCTGCAGAGGTCTTTGGTATCCAGATGTGGCTCACACCTGCAGGCTGGACACCATGTGGCAGGGAGGACTCCGGCCACACCTTGTTTCCCAGGGCTTCTCTCTGCTTTGTGCTGACTTTCCTGGGAGATGTGGGTCTGTATTACTGACTGCAAGCCTCCCACTCCTGGGCAGGATGCAGGAAGAGGGAGACCACTGACCCCACCTTCTGTGCTCCACTGGGAAGATAACCAGGGCTCCACTAACACCCCAGGGCCTCAGAGCCCTCCAGCACTGAGCTCCCAGCCTCTCACAAGGCACTAACACTGGAATAAGCCTCTAAGTAGCTTCTAAAACCATGAGCCAATTGCTGAATTAAAGGCTCTCAGAGCTACGGAGGGGAGGCTCCTCATCCTCTTATCATTAACTACGGCAGGAACTGTCTGTATTATTCCTGTGTTCTCTAGGTGCCCATGGACTGTTCCCAACCGTGGGTCACCTACACAGGTTCTTCTGTCTGGAGAACATGAGGAACCTGCAATCCTGAGGCAGGAATCCTACCTAGAGGAAGGTGTCCCTGCCCATGGCAGGAGGTCTCTTCCAACCCAAATCACTCTAGCATTCTATGATTTCTTGGCCACTTTTTAGAGAGGCAAGCAGTAAGATCACAGAGGCTCAGATTTTGGAAGGAGGGTGCCCCCACTTGGTTGCAGAAGCAGGAGATCCCTCCTGCACTGAAGGGCTGTGTGCTCACCTGGCTGGAACCCAGCCCTCTGGCCAGGAGGGGGTCCTGGGCAGGGCTCAGCCAATGCACGGGAAAGACAGGGCAAAAGATGCAATATGAGGTTTTGTTTCAGCTGGCAGTGGAGCCAAGGTGAGGGGCAGAGCTGGGAAGTTGTCTGCAGCACAAGGAATCAGACCTAGCATTTTGTTTAGAAGGGTTTTTAGTTTAAAGGAAATAAAACCAGAACAGGCACCAAGTGAGGCAAATGAGGAGCTCTGAACTCCCACAATACTGGATCAGCACAGCTGTACCCTTGCACTCCAAGCTGATCATCCATTGGCCTGCTATAAATTTTGCTGGGATTTCTGAAGGGACCTGGTAACAGCCCTTCAAATGGCACAGCCAGGCCAGCCTGTATTAGCCTGGGCAGCCCCCCTGGGCCTGGTACCCCCTGAGTGCTGTTCCCTGCAAGGATGAAAGGGGATCTGCCGAGGGTGACACGACCCCAGGCTCGCAGGAATCTCTTTTTAAAAAATCATCTCTTGGTTTCTTGGCCACCTTGGACCCAGGAGAGGGCAGCAGCAGCCCAGGCTGCAGCCTCAGCCACCCTTCCCAAAGCTCCTGATCATCTCCTAGGCCGCTCAGAGACAGCTGAGAAAGAAAAGCCGTGCATAGAGGGAGCAGTGAAGAGCAAAAACCCGGTGGGTAGGCTAGTGGTACTCTCCCGGGCTTCGAAATTGTTTGCTTTCAAGATGGAAGTGGAAAGAAAACAATCTTTCTTTGGAAAAATGTTGCAGTGCCAGGGCTTTCCGTGGCAGTCTTTCATTCTTTTGGTATCAGTGATCCCTATGGATGCTTGTCACGGCACCAAAAGATGAGGTGGTGATACTGGGAACGTTCCCAACAGAGGTGGGAGGAAGCACATGCAGTGTGTGCCCATCACACTGCTGCAGAGATGCTAAAAGCCCACGAGATTCCCACTGTGGGGCTCTTGTGGCTTCACTCAGAGCACTCCAGGGGGATAAAAGAAGATTACCAGTGCTGCACAGGCAAGCTGGCTGCCTTGCCCTCGCTGATTTTGTTGTGCCTGAAGGAACAGGAAAGGGAAGGCTGGAAATAGGGAAATTTTCTACTTGTCCACTTTGGCACCCCACACAAGAGCTCCCCCCCAGCTCGGTGAACTGCTGAACAATGTGAAACTCGGCCCCCCCATTTCCACTGGCAGCATCCCAGGTGTAGGTCAGCATCTCCGGGGGCAGCTGGGGCATTTCCCCCCTGCCAGGCTGGCAGCATCCTCCTGCCTTTCCTGGATGAGCTCACCGGGATGAGTCACAGAGCAGGTGAGTGGGAGGAGGACATCCTCACACCGAATTCCTACAGCGCATTCCCAGCCACCTGCTCTGACAACAGCCAGCCTGGGGTTTGCTGAGGCAGTTCCATTTCTGCCTGGCTTGGCCTGCCCCGAGGCACAGGGGCTGCAGCTGCCCCTCCCCTGGCTCAGAGCACACAGCTGAGCCCTGTGCCCTCTGCTCTCAGTAGGGCTCAGCTCACGGGGGTTTGGTGGTTTTTTGTTTGTTGTTTTTTTAGTTCACGCCCTCTGAAATCACAGAAGTGCAAAGTTATTGCTTACCAAAGCTGTTCTCCTGAAATGAGTCATGAAACAAGGAGCTTTGTCACTCTGCCAGACACAGCCTGGCTGCTTCTCTAAATTGAATGGCACCAGAGAACAGCTCACTCCTCCCTCTGGGCTTCAACCCACCTGCACCCGGTGCCCCCAGCCTCCATCCAGAGCCTGGAGAGAGAACTATTCCCACCTGCATTATTCTCCAGCATTATTCCCACCTCTTCACACCACCAGCCCTTTGTAGCCTATTTTTGGGTGAAGCTCTGCATGGTGTGGTAACATTTTGGTGACACCATGCTTTGTACCAAGGTGGCAGCCTGTTTGGGGAGCTACCACTGTGTGCACAACTCCTGCAAAATAGATCTCTTATTCAGAAAACTATTCAGCCAGTCAGTGCAGCCTTTTCCTTCCTTCCTTCCTTCCATCCATCCATCCATCCATCCATCCATCCATCCATCCATCCATCCATCCATCCATCCATCCATCCATCCATCCA
>VZUI01049882.1:0-69807 GCA_013401135.1 Cettia cetti
TGGGTTCTCTCTTTATTGTGGGATGAGCTCCTCTTTTATACAGAAAGTCAGAGGCCAGTTTGATTGGTAATACAAAATGTAAACCTTTCTACCCAATTGGTCATCCCAGAGGGACATCACAAGAAGGTCCGTCCCATAAGAAAGAATGTAAACATTTCTATATTTACAAAACATTGTTCTGTTTACCAGAAGAAAGCCTGGGAAAGAACCCTTTTTAAACATCAACACGTTCAGCTTGAAAACTCAGGACTACACAGGGTCAGCAGAGAGTCTGGGCTCAGCCCCACAGAGCTGGAACCCAGCCAGCGACACCTGCAGCTTCTCTTGCACCTTTTCTGTCATCTTGGAGACATCAGGAGCTGAGCCTGCATCAATTCATACAGTTAATGCTTGCTCACATTAAAAGTGGTTCAGCATGTGATTAAAGTTTGCAGTTTAATAAGTAATTACAGCATTCCTGCCGTCCAGCCCGCTGCACTTTTCTGCCTACAGCACTGACTTGAATACAAAACCAGTGAGTCTGTTCATGCTGATGTCTTCACTGTGTGCTCTGCTCTTATTTTCACCCCCAAATTAAACATTTAAGAGGCAGTTAACAAAACTAACAGTTAGACGAGACACATTAAATAGAATTTCTGAAGAATGTATTAAAATTTAGTATTACAATAATTATAAACCAAGTTATATTTTCTTCCACTTATTTTGGTTACAATACATTTTTACAGTACTCTAGTATTTAGCTAAATCTGAAATAATAGCTGTATTTTCAGTGCAACAAATTAAATTGGCATATTCCTGGTCACATATTGACACAAAGGTGTGAAGCTGCCACTGGCTTTCAAGAGAGAAAATTCCTCAGGAGTTTAAGGCATTCAGGCTGGCCTTGCTCATTCAGCTCCTCTGCCAGGCAGGAAAGTAGACTACACCTTGTCATGGGTTTAACACAACTTGCTTTTTAGTTAATTAATGGAAACAGTTCCCTGTCAGGACATTAGAATTGTTTTGAACAGATACAAATAAATAAATAGATAGATAAATAAATAAAAAGATTTATGCTGTATCTCCATCTTATTAAAATAAATTTTTACACTAGTTTTTCCTCACCACCAATGTATAGGTAGCTCTGTACATGCCAGTGCCCCAAGACATTCTTTTCAGTTCTCACTGTGGTTCCTGAGTTGTGCCATCACTGTTAGATGCACTCGGGCAATAACTGTATTTTAAAACTGCTTAAGTTGTTCACAAAACAGTGTTTTTTCACTATCAGGTGAACAGACTTTTAAAATGAGCATCCCACAACACAGTCACATGTGTTTTTGGATCTGGTGACCACTACTGCAGGACACTTCTCCCTGTGCTGCACATCCTGCCCTGAGCACAGCCACGGCTGCAATGCTGCACATGCGAGAGCAAACCAATGTCACCAACCCAGCACAGCCCTCCCTGAGATTAATTGAAAAACAAACAACCAACCAGAAAAACCCTGAAGAGAGATTTTCCTCATCTCAGTATATTAGAAGAGGGATTACTCCTGACAGCAACTTGAGAGAAGAAGAAATAAAGGACAGAGGAGGGGGAAGTAGTTTGCAGCATTCAATCAGTATGCAGCATCAGACTCTTAATTTGCAAAAGCTCTGCTGTAGAGACATTCCAGCATCGCTGATGGCCACTTTGCTTCCAATGGCTGTAGCTACTGCAGATGAAGCCTAATGACTTCTGTAGTTGTGGAAAGATTTCCCCAAGTGAAAGTACTTGTTAAAACTTTGTTTCCCCACTTGTAGGTCGGTCAGACAGAGCACACACAAAGGGGAATCCATTTCTGTGATTTTTGTCAGGGCATGTCCTCTTGGTTAGCATACAGCATAGGTTCAGATTGCTTTGATTATCTTTCCCTGTCTTGGTGTGTGCAGGAAAGGCACAATAACTTCAGTCGTGTCATTAGCTCCATCTCAGAGCAGCTCCCTGTAAAACACCTGTGAGGTTCCATGACTCAGGCATAACCCTTTTTCCTCATTACTGCAGCCCCAGAGCAGGAGTGCAATATTGTCTCCCACTGATCTGTATTAGCTGAAGCTTGGTGGGGAAAGAGGTTTGTATGGGATCAAAGCTCCAGCCTCCACTTGTCCACCTGCTCCTGGTCATAAATAGAGGTCACCTGGCTGTACTTCTAAAATAAACTCAGTATCTAGTTAGCCTGTGGTAGCCCAGGGAATATTTTAATTTCCTTTCACAGAAACAGAGTAGATACTGCTGACCTACAGGAAAGAAAAACCAAAACCCAATACAACTATATTAACACAGTTTAAAGTAATCTTCTGAATTTCCAGTAAGGCAATATAAAGTAAGGTGAAAAGTCTCTCAACTAACTCAATACAGACTCAATTATAGAACTACTACAAATGACCAGGTCCTGAAAGCATCTCTGCTGTAAAAGAGGAGCTGAAAGCAGGCAGAGCATGCCACCCACTGCAGGCTGACAGTGGGGACCAGTATAGAGTTAATAATAAACAGACACAATATATGCCCAACCCTGTGCTCTGCACTTTCCCTACACGTGGTGAATGCACTGTGGCAAGAGCTGAACCCCAGGTCACCACGTTCCTCTCTGCTGTTCTGCCCCAATGGGTTTAACAAGTCTTTTCTTTGTTGTTAATGCCAAGCAACTGCTACCAGTATCACTTCAACCTTGATATGTCTGCTTAAAATGCTGCTCTCCCTCCAAGTAAAATCATTTTGATCAGATTCTGTCCTCTGCACTTCTCATCTCTCCCCTAAACTGAAATGTGAAACATTTAAAACAATAAAAATCACTGTACTGGAAAGCTGCACTGTTTATTTTTCGCACACTGCACGCAAGTGTACAGCAGACCTTTAAGAGTTCTAAATTCATTCTGACCTTCTTCATCGGTTATTTACTTTGAGCCTTGAGGAAATGCTTAGCTTAAATGGCCTTTTTCCCTTTCAGAAATCTAATCTTCCAGAAAAATTCCACTGGACAGCAGGTTTTGTAATGGAATTACTGTAGTTAATTCCTATCACAGCAGTTCCTTAATGAAAGGCTGGAAGAAAGTCAACAGGTACTGTATTCTGTAAAAGGTGCTGTAAATATGAGTGTCATAGTTCAAAAAGGTGTGTCATCTCCCCATCAAGATAATTAATGGTCTCTCGAGTCAGACAGTTAAAGGTTGCAATAACAATCTATAAGATATCTCCCTTTGTTTCCCAATTAAAACTTTTCAGACTAATTAAAACCATGCTTGTGTCATGCAGTGTGGTGGTTTCCAACCGGGGCAATAAAATAATGGGTCTCAGCCAGAGAAGATAAATGCCTGCAAAAAAATCACCCATTTAAGCACCATCTTATGTCAACATTGATCTATGAAGTTTTGCTTCACATAGTGGAGGAAACCATCTTCTCTTTAAGGTAACCTGCAGTCATTGCCATAAAAGCTGAGAGCCTCGACTTTTATTAGTTCTCTTCAGGGAAACCTTTATCCATTAAAGTTCTGTAACCAAGAGCCAAGTGCTTGGGTTCCACAGAACAAATGAGCCCAATGTAATGTCAATTATACAAAAAAAGAGAGACAGATTAATTAAAACTCTTCAGAAGTCTCTTCAATATCATTGTCTGATATGCTTGCTATCAGCAGAGCATGTCTTCCATCTGGCAGCTTCAACAATATAACACTTTGAGGCTGTTCTTAAGGTAATTATATCAAATATACTGAATGTGATAGGAAGCAATTGGTATTAGTTTCAGATTAATCTCTGCACATTCTGCCATTCTAGTTCTGTCCTCAAAGACTGAATTTACTTTCATTGTGATGAAAGCAAATTGATGGTCAAGAGGGCTTTCCCCTTTCTGGTTGGGTTTTAGTTCTGTTAGCTGGGATTACAAGGGAATTCCACATTGCAGCACTGCTGGGGCTCTCCCAGAGGAATCAATGGGGCAGGACAGTACTGTGACCTGAGGTTTCTGAGATGAGGCTAAAAAGGACAGACCATCATCTATACCCTCAAAGATGTCCTGTAGCCTTTTCTAGCATTAGTATAATAATTTCCAGACTTAAACTCCTCATTGCCCACTGCAGAGATCTGGGGATTTATCTTTCTTGTGGAACATCAGTGGAGTACAGCAAAATCACATCACTCAGCAGTTGTACCCTGAATGACTTCTGTCTCCATTTCCATCCCTGATCTCACTACTTAATTAGTGGTAGCTAATTACTGTGAATAGCCTTGCATCTTTAACTAAATGAATGTGTGTAATCCTCTCTGGTTTTCTATTAGAAAAAGGGAGGGAGTTGGTGGTATCACACAGATAAATATGCTGTGTGGGAATACCTTCTAGGCAGATTGCAGGAAATTTGTGCCCATCCTTGCTGTTCTCCCATCTTCTGGAGGCATGGGTCAGGAGCTCTGGGACCATGGAGGTCAGGAGCTCTGGGACCATGGAGGTCAGGAGCTCTGGGACCATGGAGGCCAGGAGCTCTGGGACCATGGAGGTCAGGAGCTCTGGACCATGGAGGTCAGGAGCTCTGGGACCATGGAGGTCAGGAGCTCTGGGACCATTGAGGCCAGGAGCTCTGGGACCATGGTGGTCAGGAGCTCTGGACCATGGAGGTCAGGAGCTCTGGGACCATGGAGGTCAGGAGCTGAGAGCTCCAGGGGGTGCAGAGAGGTGATGGGGCTGGTGGCTGCTGGGTGACACTGAGGGCGAGCAGAGCTGATTTCCCTCTGTGTGTGGGGCAGTGCATCAGGACAGTCCAAAAAGAGAGATAGGGACCTGCTGGAATAAAGCTCTCCCTCCAGGACCACCAGCAGCCAGGGGAGGACCCCTGCATTTCCATGCCTGATGAGCCACCACCAACGAAACATCGTCATTCCATGTGTAGGTGCTCATGTCATTCACTCCATCCAGCTTGCATTTCACTGAATGGTGGCAAACTTTGCATGGTTTACACTAAAAACTCCAGCTTTGTCTCTGTTAAAGCTTTCTTACACCTTATTTATTCCCTGTGCTCTCTGCAGATCACCTGGGCTCCTCAGCAGAGGGTGCTGGGGCAGGCCCCAGGTGCAGGACTGATGATATCAGCCTCTGCTGCCCCTCTCCTCACAAAACCCCTCAAGCCTACCAGGCAGTTGTCAGGTTTCCTGAATTTTACTTGACTATAAAGACAATTCCTAGTACAACTGGGGATTTGCATCAATGCTGCTATAAAACAAACAAACAAAAAACCCATCAAAGCTGGACAGAATTTTCCTGTGTCGGATTTGCTAGGAGACACTGTTAATGACATGAATTTAATTAATTCAATTATAAAAATGCATTTGTTCTTGCTCCAGAAATACGATCTTGATAAAGGGGTCTTAGAATTATACATATGATTCTCAGTTTGGGGTTTTGTGTAGGTACAGCACCAAGTCTCAGGTTTTTGCTATCTCAGGTTGTTGTTTTGCAGTGATACGGAGCAGTACCAAATAATATCAACTGCTGTAGTATGGGCAATTTCATCCTACCCTCCTTTTATCTTACAGGACTATGCAAACAGTACTTGTCCTCTTGTAGAAATTAAAATGAAAACTGGGAGACTTGAAAGAAGGCAATTCACTTTCTTTTTTGAAGAGGTCAGGCATTTATTTTAATTGTGGGCTATAGGAGGTCAAAGAGACAAACTTTAGCCAAGGGTAAAGCCTTTCACACCTGAACCATCTTTTTATACAATTTCATTGCTGAATCTATGAACAAGAATGAGGTTCTCTTCCAGTATTTGACTCTACATGAGAAAGCTATGAGCCTACTAGCTTGATCAACTATTTCTATTAGATGTTGCTTCTAATACACTGATTACATCCTTGGCAAATCAGGAATCTCTCACTTAAAATTCAGAAAGCTAACAACTGCACTGACATTATGAGGACTGGATGAATCTTAAGGTCTTGTAGGACAAAGAAGCCAAGTTTGTCCACTGCAGTGATTGTTTACATGAACTCAGGTATGCATCGCTGCAGGTGTCAGTTCTGCTCCTGGGTTTTGTTCCTGTAGCCTAAAAGAGTTTAATTCTATGGTTAGAAAAAACTGAGATCCTGAATGAGAAGCTTCCCCCAGAGGAGCTGCCTTGGCCATCTGCAGTGAACTTCCCTCGTGCTGATCAATCACCAAACGGAAAGCTTAGGAGAGGGCCTGAGCATCTGAATCTTTTACTTTCCATGCAGTTCTGGTTCCTGTTTCAGATGCAAACAAGATCAAGTTTTCTGTTTATACAACATCATTAAAGGATCAAATGTGTGCACACACAGTTGATAAGACAGACACTCATATCTGGCAAAACAGAGGCATCACAAAGACCTGCACAACTCAAAGTCCCATGCAGCAAATCAGAAACAAAGTTGAACAAGGGAGGTCAAGATGCTCTGTTAAGGAGAAATTTCACCTCCTGCCAGTGCCCACGAGGGAAGCTTGGGAAAAGCCTGGTTTGGGGAGGCAGAGCAGCAAGAAACCTGCACACACCACACAGACCTGCAACACTGTGGTCAGCCACAGATTTTTTGAAGCAATGAGTTGATAAGGAAGCAGGACAATCTGTTTTGAACACCAGACTCTCCTGGGATTCGGTGTCATAACTTTTTTATTTCCCTCCTAAAATGTTAATTCAAATGTGCAACTAAGTAAGTGCCAAAACAACTTGTAAAACTTTTAGTAACCCCACATTGACAGAAAAGTAGTATTGCAGAATATGCTCCATTCCCTTTGATCTATGATTTATTGATGCACACTATGAAATATTCATTAAAACAGACTGCTGTTTCCCGTTGATTTGTCATGTTTTTAATTCATATTTTAACACATTAATAAAACTGACACTATTAATTATTTTTTGAAATACCAAATATATTTGAGATGTAAAACTGGCATGGGTTATGTTTGATATTAAAGTATCAGGAGGAATTAGTTCAAGCAAAATATGATCTGCAAGTGCTTGTAATGATCCTGTATATTCTATCGCCCCAAACAACTCCCTAGCTCCCTTCACTACTTTGAAACAACTTTAAATTACAAATGCAAGCTGCACTTAGAAGCAGTTGTAACATTAAGCTCATGCTGCTTCTGCATTTCATACAAATACATGTGTGCATCAGTCTCTGCTATGGAGGTAACACAGAAATATATTGGAGGGGCACAGGAACCTGTTTTTCTGAAATGATTACTGAGCTTGGTCTTCAGTGGTGTTTTTTTCCCAGCAACGGTTTGGTTTAACAATCCACAAGGCAGCTCTGTTCTGCCACTCCATCTGCTGTGTAGCAATAATGGGGAGGCTTATGCATTTTTAAGGGAAATATAGTCTGTCTTATAACAGGCAGACTCATAATTACAGCTTCCAGCTTGGAGGAGGACATGTTGAAATGTGCCTATGAAAAATTAAAGTTCATACTGGTCAGAAAAACACCACTGAGCTACCTTCATTTATGTCACCCAATTACTTGGCCCTCAGAGATGAATTATAAAGTATTGCTCAAAGTCAGAATGACCATCTTTTAGGACTGTATTCTTAAGCAGGTGGTACTTGAGATCTGGCCATTTCTACTTATGAAGATCTTATTTTCTTGAACTCAAAGAGATTTATTAATTTGCTCTTCTAAAAAATTAAAATTTCAAATAAATAAACTCTTTTACATAGCATATCATATGAACACTCAGAGATCAGCTCTAATTTCTCAATTAATGTTTTCAAGAGCTTACAGCTGGAGAGAAAAGCAGAAAAATATGACTGACCCAAGACCACTCAAATGCCTCAAGCACCTTCCACCCTTCTTGCTGCCAAAATTATGCAATTAAAAGAATTGCAACTTTTTAGCTTTCACTGTAGTTAGACTTATACTTTTTTTGGTGTCAATTCTGAAATCTGAGATGGGCATAGCTATGAATAAAATATGATGGGTTGAAAAGTTATCCTTAGTTCCAGGAGACAAATCAGAAAATCTTAGATTTAATCAGCCTCTAACTTCTGCCCAAACCTGAAGGGTCCCAGTGGGACAGCAGGTTCCAGGGGTGGGGAAAATGTCCCCACTGAGCAGGAGCTGGGAGCCCAGAGGGTGTGACAGTGGGATTGCTGGCTGTCCCTGTGTCTGCCCAAGGAGCAAAGCCATGCACTGCTTGTGGTGTAACCAGACAGGAGCAGAGCCTTGGGGTGACCAGAGCTTACCAGGGCCTGCCTGAACCCCAGCACTCTGCTCTACTTCCCCTGGTTTGTCAGGGGGGTTTAAAAAGGACAAGTCCAGCACAGTTTAAGCGTTTGTAAACTTGCCCAGGTGTCACTAAAAATGTGGAAATGTGTCATTAGCATCTTCATCACATGGCAGAAAGGCAACAAATAAGAGAGCTTGCCTGGAGATTTGAGATTGCTCATACCTGCTGCACTGGAATGTGCTTTGTGTGGAGCATTCCAAAGGCAGCTGCTGCAATTCTCTGCCCTAATGGCCAAAGGGACCTTTGGCTGTTATGTCCCAGCTCGGGCCTCCCTGCAAACACTGAGTGCCATGTGGGAAGAACTGTCCTTGGGGCCTCATGGAGCTCTGGCTTTGGCCAAGAAAGGAAGAACTGTTGTCCACTCATTCCACCCATACATAATATGCCAGTGTCAATCCATGTGTTTTCTACTGGCAATGTGAAAGTTCACATTTTTCAACTTTTTTTTTTTTTTTTTTTTGTGTATGTATTGATTTGTTTTATAGCAAATCAGCATTTCATCTGACCTTTAAAATTGAAGTGTCCATGGTTCAGCAGCTCCCAAAGCCTTTGCCATCACATAATTATGGAACTGTGATTCAGGTCTGTTTAACAGCCAGCCTCAGGCAGGAAGTTCTGCAAATATATTGTAGCTGTTTCTTTATTAATTATCAGCAACTTCAGTTACTGAATTTCAAAAGACACCAATGTTCCAAAGAAATGTGAAGTGCTGACTGAAAATAAGAAAGAAGCAATACAGCAAAAGGCCAGAGTCCTGCAGACCATTCCACAAGGTTGTGCCTATGTGATTCCTGCTTTTGCATTTCCCCGACTGTGTCTGCAATCTCAGGGCCAACCCAAAAAAGAGACTGCACAAATGTCACTTTCTATGTGGTACTGAACTGGAAGGCACTTACTGATCTAGAATAAGAGAAAGAGATTATCTCTTCTAGAGAAAGAGATTCTTTCTCTACTGTACTGTGGAGAAGGCTTCAAATGCAAGTAAGTTCAGACCCTATGTTGGGATGGAAGAGATGCTGGTGAATTATCCTGTCAAATATCATTTTCTCTTTACTAGAATTGAATAAATATGTAACAAAAACCCCCAAGATGCACGTGAAACTTGTTATTTGAAATGCCGGTGCAGATGGAACACAATCCTTACTCCAGTAATGCTGGGTTTGCCCACAGCTTTTGCTGAGCTGTGGTGTGAGGGTACCTGAACACCTCACATCAAAAACTGCAGATCTGGGGAGGGGTTGGGTCAGCAAGAAATACATCCAGTTGCTGTTGTGGTGTAGCTGGATTCTGGGGCTGTGCTTGGGGGCACACCCAGGTGCCATCGCCACAGATGCTCTGGGTGACCTGGGCAGGCCCAGCCAGGCTCTGCACAGATGGGGTGAGGGACAACAGGCCAGCTGGCCAGGAGGGCACTGACTGAACCATCACAATTAAATGTTGGCATTATTCTTGTAGGAGCTCTCTGGGATGGAATTTTGGGCACTTGCAGAAGTTGCCCCAGGCAGCTCCTGCTGTGTTTAGCCTGGTCTGAATGCCTAAATGTGTTAGTTAACAAACTGGGTGGAGAATGCAGCCTTGCCCTCCAGAGACTCCCCGTGGTGATTTTTGCTGTGGAAAGGGTCAAGCTGTGCATCACTATTTGTAAATAATTAATAGAAATTGTTGCTGTGTGGGAAGTCATTCGTATGTAGTTAAGCTATTTAAGAGATGTTTTGTCTTTAGCTAAGGTATACCAGTGCAATGAATTAAACACGCTGGTCACAGGACCACAGGGCAGCTGAGTGACAGCAGTTTGGGGTCTCACCCAAAGCAGCTGAAGGCACTTCTGCCAAGACACCTACAGCAGAGACTGCCACCTCCACCCAGGAACCACCCATCCTGTTTGGGAGGCTGGGGTCCCCATGTGAGCATGACCCCCCAAATCACCTCCCTTTTAAAAACCCTGTCTGGGAGTGCCTGTGCAACATGATCCAACCACAAATGCTGGTTTGTCCTGGAAGGACAGAGGCCCAGGGGAACGGACTTATTCTGCTTTCAGTACACACAAAAAAACCCCTACCTATAAAGCTTGTTTAGATAATACCAATCTCCTTAGCATGTGCACATCCCACAGGAGCTGTGCTGAGCACTGGACAGAGTCAGGGAGGTTCAGCTGACCCTGCAGGAATTATTGGGCTGTTTGCTGTGCATGTGCCTCAGTTTCCATCCCTGTAAAAGGGGGCAATTTACAGCACAAGGAATTTGTGGATGATTTAGGAGCTACACATTTATTATTAGTTTTCTCGTCTGGTTTCGACAACTAACGATATCAGGTCAAAAGCAAAGCAAGTTTTCATTAATGAAACATGAATCCTTGCCTAATACAGTGGGACTGAGCAGTCTGCAAGATGATTTTGTTGTCTGATATCGTTACCCTTTATGATCTTATATTTTATGGTAGTTAATGCCATTGGAGGAAAACATGATTAGAGCAGAAAGCAGCTTCAAAGCAGCCATTGGTGAGTGCATTCATCACACTTGCTGCAGAGCTGGATTTTTCCTCTCTACAAATATAATCAATCAGTGCAGGTAAAGAGTTAGTTGCAAATAGAAGCCCTTTAGGTGAACTAGTGTGTATCCTGTTTTTATCAGTGTTCTGGGAACTGTAGTTAGACTGGGATAAGTTATGTGGTGTGGGCTTAGGCATTAATGAATATGAGAAACTAAATTATTGAATTTTGCAATGCAAATTATTTTTTGAGCACAAATTCTTCACTTTTGAATGTTAAGGGCTCATAAAAAATGTCAATGGTTTATGAATTAGGCCATTAGCATGCAATTTGTGATTCAAACAGTACCACAGCCTCATGTAATAAGTGACTGAATAAAGAGCAGCATTCCTCTCTGCACTTGCAGAATAGTTTGTCAGGAAGGCAAACACAGGGAGATGTCACACGAGGGACTCATTCCCTGCCTCTGGAGATGCACAGTTACACAGCAGAGGGGTGCTATGTCTATCCCTAACCATGGTGCCTGGAAATGCTGCAGCTGTGTGATCCGTGCAATGATGGCAACAGGCAGAGAACCTGCACGTGTGGCATGGGCCCAGAGCTCGTGGGGTGTCTGTGTCCCCACAGAGGTGCTGCCACCTCAGCCTGTCCCAGCACCTGGGCCTTTGGCCAGAGGCACCAATGAGTTTAACTGGCTTGAGACCTCAATGGAGACAATACCCACCCATGGTGGGAGAACTCTGAAGGTTTTTGAGTACCTACATGCACCTTGAGTGGAAACCAAATCTGTGCAGAGCAAACCTGTCTGAGGGCTGGGGTACCCTGCACAAGGCAATCTGAAAGTGTCTCAAACACAAATGTGGGCTCAGAGTGCAGGGAGAGAGCTGCTGTCTCGGTGGTAAATTCCCTATTCAGACAGTAGTGCTTACAGAGGTAACCAAGAATGCAAAACTATTATGGATATAAAAATTCCTACTTGCCCAAGATGAGAAAAACTTTGCAAAGAAAACACTAATTACAAGAATATTTATGTGACAGGTTGAATATTGCTGTTATCGAAAAGATCTCTGCAGCTGCTCAATGTTTCAGAATCTCTGCTGGGGTAGAAAAATTACCCAGAAGGAAGACAGAGGAATGGATAGAAAAGGGATGTTAAATGTTTTTGATATATAACATACACTCTTAAAATAGTACATTTACACGTGATACAAAGGTATCTGAAACTCCTGAAAATGCCAGCTTGAAAATGCAATTCTCTAATTTGTGCCTGTGGCATCACTGCCCTCCCTTTTTCCATCTGCAGGTCGGTGGCAGGGAGGCTGAAGCTGCTGCATTCCAGAGGCTGACCTTTGGGATGGTCTCCAACAGGCAGGAGGTGTCTGGAGGGGATGTGCCCTTCTTTGAGCTGAGCAGCATTCAGCTCAAGGCTTGTGGCTAGAGTGGAGAGGGGCTGAGCAGCTGAGGTAAAAAAGAGGCGTGGAGAGAAGCCTTTGGTTCTGAATCAGAAAGTACAAGGATTCTTGGCTGTCCCTGCTGCTGGCTGTGGTCAGTCCTGAAAGGCAGTGCCCATTCTCTGCCTGCCTACCCCAGCTGTGTAATTGACCTGCCATGGGCCATATCCCAGAGCTCTGACCTGGCTTTCAAGGCTGGATCAACTCCTGTCCTGGATGTTTTCCTCTCTCCTTTCCTGCAGCTGAACACACACACACCTCCTCTATGTTTGCATGTTCTACCAAGGCAATTAAGAGATCTGTGTGGTGGGTGTGTTTGAAAGACTGAGATCAGGCCAGTTTCAAATTTCAGAACAACACCAGATTAACATTCATTTACCAATATAGGTTAATTATTAGTCTTCATGAAAAATTAGCATTACATATGCAATTAACTTAGCCCTTAAGAATCTTACTCTAAATTAGCTGTGAGTGTACAGCTGCTGTGAGGGTGGTGCAAGTAGTTAATGTTGATTCAGGGTGGCCAAGCTTATGAGCTCTTCCCTATCTTTCTTTTCTTATTATTCCTGTGGTTCTGCACACACCTCAGCTCTCCAAAAGCAGCTGCAATCTGCTTCTGGCCATTTATTATTTTCAGGGGGACAGGAACTTGTTCTGTTTTCACCAGACATCTTGTTTGCTTGTTCTGTGTGGTGTATATACACACACATAAATACATACACAAAACATATATATTTATTTTTGTTTCCCATACAACTTTCTCACCCTTTTATACCCTCTTTTCTTGCAGATTTTAGCATATACACATTTTATCAAATATACAGTTCTTCTCCAATACTTCCATTTGTGCACGCATACAATTCCTGAATGGTCAGTTTGCTGATACACATTATTTCTACATTTCTGCTTAGATTTGCATGTTCATTGCTTATTTAATTAGTGGTGTTGTATCAGGGCATACTTACACACTATCACCAGATCTGCTATTTTAGCATGCCCATGTCCAGGTTAATAATATCTTGCTTGATGTGCTTTCACTCCATAGTGCAACAGGCCCTGCTTTGGCTACACTGTTTCATGTTCAGTTCATGTTCTATTTTGCTGCCTTTTCTTAAAGAAAGTGTTGTTGCTCCTAAAACTGTACTTAAGATACTTTCCCCTCTGCTTTCTTTACCCACCTAATGGGAGACTTGCCTTGTCAAGAGTACTCACAGCCTGTTGCTAACCTTTTGCTCTCCATAGTTATGATGTTACTCTCTGTGAGTGGTCACTGTCCCTTTTAAAGCAAAATTTAAGCAGCTATCCTTCCCCTTTCACACTTTATAATGGACTTCTTGTCATCTTTACAAGAAGACTGCCTGGGCTGATGGTCAGCAGCTGAAATCAGTGGTGTATAAAACATGCTGAAACCCAGGAATGCAGATTTATGACTGCCTCCTGTTACCTCACCATACCCACACGAGCTCAGTGTCACAGGAGGCCGTGTACCTGCCAGGACCTGCCAGCTCCCATGTGCAATGCCAGCACCAGGGCACCCCAAGGACCTGCTTTTACAGCTCCCCACAACATCAGATGCCACTGCAGACCGCATCCCTCACTCCTGGCAGCGAGAGGGACCGAGGAGACCCAGGTCTCTCAAGTGTGAAATGTTAGCACTCAGTATCTCAAGTGCTGTCAGGCTGCCCTGGGGAGAGGCACCTCTCTTCTGGCTGGCTCTTGAAGCCCAAGTATTGCAAAGGTCAGAAATCATAAAAGAAAACCTTAGAGGGAATGTTTAGTAGTTTGAATTACCAAAACAAACGAAGTGGAGGCTCTGTTCATTGTCAGATGTTACTGTGCCACCACTCGCTCTCTTGGAGCAGTTAACAAAAGCTGATAACTGCACACAACTGCACACAAACTCAGGTGGCTCCAGCCCTGCTGCAAACCAGCACCTCCCCTGCAGGAATGTCAAACTGGGCATGCAGCCTGTGGTGCTCACTGAAGAGTGACCAAGTCCCCTTCTCCAGTGCTTAACACACCATGTTCAGAGCACTGAGCCAGCAGAGCCCCCATCCCCTGAGCTGGGAGAGGGAATCCTGCCAGGACATGCTGGACTGCTCTGGGACAGTCTGGGGGGCTGCCCAGGGAGGGGGTTCCAGTGGATGGGCTGCTGAGGGGGCTGAGATGGCCCCAAAGCATAGGAGTGACAGCCTGAAAAATGAGAACGTGGAGGTGTTTGTGCTGTAACTAACCACAGAGGCACAGAGTTATATTCTACCAATACTACCTCAAATTTAGGTCAATACCAGGCTTTAAACTAATAAATTGTGGGGGAAAGGTTGCTTTTTCAATAAAAGACAAAGAAATAAAACCCAACCTATGGGCCTTTTCATGATTAATCCTGTTCCACGGGCTGTGCTCAAGCTCTGGTTGACCAGAGCACGTTTGATTCAGTGCAGCTGAGTGGGTTTACATGACTCATGGAGATGTGGCAGTCATTTTAAAATTATCCTGGGGCTTTGGATTTTAGTGTCATGACCAGGTTTGCGTAGCTGCCAGTCACCTCGTAACATGGCAGGCAAGCATTTAATTTCTTATTGAAGTGTCACAGAGTAATGTAAAATATGTTACAGTCAAATTCTTATTTATGGGTAAAGAGGACATGCACCATTTTGAATATTTTTGAACTGACCCCCAGGGAATTGTTTACAGCTGCTGTGTCTCCAGTGTCAGTTCTGTACCCCATCTCCTATATTCCATGTTTTTCACCCCTCCCTGCTGCATCCTACTCCTCCTTATCATCCCTTCTGTCATACCAAGCCTGTATTTCTCTACACTGCATCATTCTGCTGGAGTCATAAATATCCCATTCTACCCAGAACACCCTGCTTGTTACTGCTGTCTCTATAAAAGTGCAGATCTTCATCACAGACAAACAAAAGTAAACCAGAGACAGACTCCTGATCAATTATAGAAATTGCCATCCCAGCTAAACCAAGTAAAGCAAAGGCAGACCAAGAAGAGATCAGACAAGGTGGGCCTGACAGACCTCAGGCCTTGCAAACTCAGGACAAAGCTTGTGGCCTATTATCCACAAAGGCAATTCTGTATTTCTCCACTGTTACGAAAAAGGAACTATTTGCTCTTTTGTTCTGCTGTGTTTGCTTATTCTTGACTGGGAAGGAGTTGCCTGCAAAGCTCAGTAGAGATGTGCTGTCCTGCTCTGCTCTGCTCTGCTTTGGGTGGGCAGCTGCAGTCACAATGAACCATGTGAAAACTTGTACCTGATCTTGAAAACTTATATTTCCAACTAAATCAGATTTTAATTTATGAGAATGAATTTGTAATCATAAGGGAAAAAAAGGAGCTAAAAAAAGAAAAAAAAATCACAACCAGGGTGTGCACATAGAAGGAAAATCTGAAAAATTGATCTGAATGTCAGGAGTCCTTTCTCAGAAGGCCCAGGTCTGAAAGTGTTGTTGAGATGATTAGTCACTAACTAGGGTGCCAGAACTCCTTCCCTCCAATACCAACCATCCCAGCATCCTGGCCTTTCAAAACAGCAGTCACATACCCTTCCCCAGCAGTGAATGATGGTTGCCTTGTGTAATAAAATATTCAACTTCACAATAGCGCTTTATAAAGAAGGAGGTTCATGAATTTTTAAAATTATTTTGTAAATCACTCTGAGAGCTGACAATGAAGGCTAACACCACTGCTGGTGTACAACTGCCAAGTTATCCTCGTATTCAGCCTGACACTGGGATTTGTGGGAACCTTCCCCTCTGAAGTGTCAGAAACCCTCTCTGAGTGGAGTGTGAAAGGCATTGCCCCCACTCTGAGCACGGCAACCCCACCCACGCTCTGAGAGCTGCTCAGGCACTCAGGACAATTCTGTCAGAGGAGATGGTTTGAGGGTTACCTGATGGGATGTGTCTGTCAATGCAGCAGGGCTGTGGGTAGCAAAGCTGCTTCCTGGCATTCCCCAGACACCAAACAGGCAGTTTGAAATGTATTTGTTTTGCAGTACTGATGACTACTTCTCTTCTTGGAAAGAAACAGGTGGGTGAGTTAGTTTTTGTCTATAACCATTAACAGCAGTGTCCAGATCAGTTTTTGTGGAATCAGAGCAATCCCCAGCACCAATGACTGCAGGAAACTCCCCTCTGTAAGACGGCAATCTCTGTAAAGCACTACAGACAGAACTGTGCGTGTGGGAGGAAGGGAAATGCCTTTCACACTGCCTTTCTCAGTACTTTCCACGCAGCTGCCTGTTCTCAGTGCAGCCAGAAAAGAGAAGTTACCCATCAGCAAAGCTAAAAACATTCATGAAGGTGAGCAACAGCACCTGCAGGAAGGTGGGAAACATTCACACATCATCAACTCAATAGACATCAACATTTTTAGAAAAAAAATAATTAGTTACCATGGTTGCACCTGTGGAAGGAGAAACCCATTCCTGCTAAATGTCAGGGAACGATTGGCTGGAGAGATGTTTTGCTGTGACTGTGCTAGAAAACAAACTGGCCACATTTTTATTGCATGGTGCCACTTAAGTGAGAAACTCCTCCTTGGCCATGCCCAGCAGGGAGGCAGCAGGGGTGAGAGCAGGTTTGCTGTGCATGGCCCTCCCTGGTGCTGCAGAGGAGGCCGAGAGCCTCCCTGTGCTTGCAGCAGGGCACGCTCTGGGTTCAAACCCTGCTGGTGACCCAGATGGAGGAGTTGTTATACAACGTTCTTTAATTGGCAATTTTCTGCTCTGTTCTCTTCTGCATCTGTTATTTATGTATCACAGCTTTCCTGCATGCTGGTAGACAACAAGGAACTACAGCAGTGGTATCCCTTCATATTTAAAACATTTAGACAGAAAAAACCCCAAAATTCACATAACAGAATGGTTCATTACACTCAGAGGAAATTTTGTTGCTTTACAAAACATTTCTCTGAGATGATAAAGCCCACATGGCTGCTGCACAACAACTACTGAGCAACAGAGGAAGAACAAAGAACAAACCAAACAGTGAGATGCTTCAGCAAAGATGCTGACCCAATATAGCAGCTTCCAACATGCAGAGCTGCAACCACAGCACAGCCTTGGAGTTAAGTGCCGATGAGCTTGGTGTTATGCCAACAAAATCATCAAGAAGCTGGATCTCTCCTTGTTATTAAATTGGGCAAGCAAACGAATGAAAGGAATCAAAACAATAACAAAGGGCAGATAACCCCTGGGCTATCTCGTAAGCAGTGGCTGACAGATGTGGATTACTGAAAAAGTAAAGAGCTTGCCACTTGTATGTAATAAAGCCACAGGAATTTCAACAATACCCTTTTTGTTTTAAAGAAGAGCAAAGGCATATATTGTCAGAACCATAAAGCTTGCCACAGTGCACTGCTGCACTATATAAAGACATCACAGGCTTACGGTTTTGAAAGGAGTGACAGCTATTACATGCTGAAATTTTTCAGGGAGGCACTGCATGGAATAACCAAGGATCATGCAGGGATGCATCATCTATTTGTTCCTTGACAAGAACACCTGGATGACCCCTCTGAATTGGTCAGCTGGACTTGGTGCCCTGGACATTTATCACTGCTGCTGTTTTCTCTTGTGAGTTTTATTTTTTCAAACAAACTCTAAGAACGCAGCATTTTGGTTTCATAAAGAAGCCAGAGATAGAAAAAAAAGTTGTTGTGCTTGTTTCCAGTCCTTGTGCTGACCAGGTATAATTTGTCATCTGAGGATGCAAGCCGCCGTTTGAACAAGGACTTGGCTGAATTTTGGCACAATTTCTGGTAGAGCTGTAAAAGCCCCACCTGTCACCATTTTCACTGCCTTGTCACCTTACAATGCCAAGGAAGCACTAAAGGTGTCTGTACTCGGCACTGGTGAGGCTGCACCTTAAATCCTGGTGTCACTTTTGGGCTTCTCATAGCAAGACCGAGATTGAGGGGCTGGAGCATGTCCAGAGAAGGGAAAGGATCTGGGGAAGGCTCTGGAGTGCAACTCTGAGCAGCTGAGAGAAGTGGGGGTGTTCAGCTTGGAGAGAAGGAGGCTCAGGGGAGACCATACCTCTCTATAACCACCTGACAGGAGCTTTTGCCCAAACTGCTGTTGGTCTCTTCTCACAAGTGACAAGGGATAGGACAAAAAGAAACGGCCTCAAGGTGAACCAGGGAGGTTCAGAGCAGGTTATCAAGGGTTGGCACAGGCTGCCCAGAGCAGCGGAGTTCCCATCCTTGGAGGAAATTAAAAACCACATAGATGTGGCCCCTTGGGGCCTTGGTTAGTGTGGCCTTGGCAGTTCTGGGCCTATGATTGTAGAGGTATTTTCAACCTGATCAATTCTATGATTCAGTGACAAGATCCTGCCTTTGTTGCTGTTGTAACAGTCTTTAAGCCCTTCCCTTTCAAATTCAAACATACACTGTACTCTTCTAAGACTGATCAAATGTCTCATTTCAGTTTGTAACTGCTCTTTTTCTGCCTGTGAGACACTAGATGCATTGAATAGCAACATAACAGGCAACCTGTTCATACAACGTATATGCAGGCACAACATATATACTCACACAATCAATGTAACACAGAGAAACCTACCTGATGAGAAATATGCCTCTCTGTTCATCTGTATTTCCATTACATCTCCCTCTAAAAGCTTCAATGAAAAATATGGGAATATCATCTGTAACAACCTGACACATCTTAAACTTCCCATATGGCACAGAGCAGATTTCTCTCTGTTCCTTCCAGGTATTGTTGTTCATCCTTTCATATCATAAACCCTTGGTGTTGCCATGGGAGTCTCCAACAGGGCTGGTTCACAGTGATGTGATGCATCAAATGTGATTCTAACCCTGAGAAACCCCATGGTGTCCAGCTCAACCTCTCCCCGTGGATACTTTTGGCTCTTATGCAGTGATGATTTGCAGGACATATTAAACTACAGCAAAGTAATGCACGGCTTCAAAGTTTCTAAAATCACTTTTACCTGATGTAAACCATAATCCCACAGCTACACATAGGGTCCTACTGCATCACAGTGGAAAACATGGAAAACCTGTCTTTGAAGGTTTAATTGTTTCTAAACCACATTTCTGTTGTCTTAGTGTACCTATGGTCCATGGAGTTTCTTTGCACTTATTTGGGCAAACAGCCCACAAAAAATTGCCAGATGGGTCAGTCTGTCAAAGCTGACATAGTGACTTTGTTGGTGTTTAGATAAAGGCTGAAGGAGTTCAAAGAAAGGCAGAAAAGCCTAGATATTCTCTTTAAGTATTATCAGTATTCAGCTATTCAAAATCCAGATCAGCCCAACTTCAAACCAAACTGCAATTATATTTTAATAGCTCTCCCATTTCAACTTCCACTTTTTCTTGTATGTCATGCCTAAGTGGAACCATGAGATACTATTTCTGCACTGGAAAATGAATGAACAGCAATTCAGTTCTAATAAGATCAGGGAGAACAGGTCCTGCTAACAACAAGCTGAAGGTTTAGAATTAAAACAATATGAAGTAGAAATCAAATAATGATTTTCCAATATATATATAAAGATTTTTCAAAATATGACAGAAAACAAACAAATAAAAAAAACCAGGTAAGAATGTAGCAAGCCATGGAGAAATTTTAATACATAAAGAAAATGTTACAACATAACTTAGAGAACCTCTGAATAAAATATGTGAATAGCGAAATAAGTACAGAGAAAACCAGATTATTTGATTAATTTTAAAATAAATTTACAGCAACTATTTATAAAAATTGGTTCTTGGGAAAAGAATGACTCCATTGGAAAATATTGACATTAACTAACTTCAAAATACCTGGAATTATCAAATAAAACAAGTATTACAACCACTTTAATGGGCAAAGTCTCCTGTTTCCTCCAGCCATCACATGATAAATCTCAGCCCCCACATCAATTTGTTAGAAGGCAAGTCAGAACAATAACAAAGACAAACAGCCATTAGTGGACAAGACAGTTTCATCAAGCAGATCTTACAAATAATATATCGTTGTTTGTCATCAAGGCACTTTTAATACACCAGAGTCCTTTCCAAAAGCACCTATAATCAATTCCTTCTAATTTACAAACTCAAAGACTAGGAGAGTGATGGTAATTTCATATTTTACACACCCACAGAGGTTACGACAATTGATTCAGTTCAGCAAAGAACCGTAATGACTTTGAATGCACTTGAAAGATTTTTGCATTTGTTTTCTAGAGCTGTAAAAAAAGTAATTCAAACTCTGCCACATGGGCACAATTTGTAAAGGTTGTACATGAAAAGTATGGATTCAGCTCTGACAAAGACAGCTCTCGTCTTATTATAACCCATCTGCAAGGCATGCTGGGCACAGCACTAAAACACTTGGCTCCCCTTTGTGTGGACTTTATGCAATCTGAATAGATTTCAGAATTCCTACAGAAAAAAAAAAGAAAAAAAAAAAAGAGGGGCAGTGAAAAATGGGTGACACTTTAAACCACTTTAGAACAACTGGGGTTTAGTCAATTCTTTTCATCAATGTTTAAAGTAAGGATATGCAACCTCTGCCCTTAGATTAACAACCCCCATAAAGATGAAAGCAATCAGAGCCCTCTGAAGCTCAATGCAAGGTTTCCAGCCATAAAACAAGACAAATGGCCACATGGCCTGCCTTTCACTAGCCAAAAGTAACCAGCAATGAAACAGCAGCTTTGCTATTTCTGCCCTCAGAATAATATGAAACAGCTCAATTTACAAGATCATCACGTAAGTGACTTGTGTTTCTTTCCTGTTGGCACTTTTAGAAAAGGTTTAGTGACCAGAGTCATTGTCTCTGAGGGGCTGTGGCCTCAGAGCAAAAAGACATCAGTGGCTCCAGTCTGTAAGAGGAACCAAGAGTAGACTAGAAATACATTTTTATTGTTTTTTCAGCCCTTTAGATGAGCCTTGCCACATCCCAGCTAAGCAGACACGTTAAGAGCAAAGACACTCCATCTGGTCCTAGTGCCAAGGAAGGGACTTGGTCTATCAGGGCTTGTTAGAGAAGAAAGGAAAGGAAAAGATACTCAGACATAATAACACTGCAATGTGAGACAGAAATAGCACTTTTAACAAATTGGGGAATCTCCTGGGTGCCAAGTCCTACTTTAGGAGCCATCCCTGAGTGTTTCTTCTCTCCATCACAGAGAAAGATCAGTAGATCTGTGAACATGGACTACTCCCACTTGATGCTTCCAGCAGCAGAGGCCTTCACAGGATGCTCTGGCCATCAAAGAGATTTTTCTTTACGTGTGCATTCATCCTCCTTTGGCACTTTATGAGATGTTGTAAGCTTCACTGTGGGGACAGAAGTCCTTATTATTATTTCCAGTGCTCGCTATGAGAACACAGGGTGCACATTTGAGTGAGTTCTGCTTTGTGGGCAGCCTCCCTTTGGATGTGCTCCACCCTCCCCACGGCCAGGAGGGAGGACATCCCCTGCAGTGCCCCACACACCTGGAAGGAAGGGAGCCCTGGCAGCACCTGAGCAGCTCCATTGTGCAATGAAAGGATGTACAGGGCACATATATTCAGCTAAAGTAATTCTTTGTTAGTTCCCTGATATCAAAGGAACTATGCCTGGTATGCTGAGGAACTGATTCATAATTTCAAATGGAACTTTTTCATTCATATTTAAGGCAGTTTTGACTCAAAGATCTCACTCAAGAGCTCTGTGCTTTTAGGAAGACACATAGCAGGAGCTGGAAAGCAGCAACACAGCAATTTTTTTAATATTCCTTGGCAGTCTGTCTCGTTCATCTGAAAGATCTTTCGGGTGGGTCCTCAAAATTGATACTGAGAAATGATGCAGCTTCTGCCAGTATGGAGTGGGATCTCATTGGAGGATTTTATGCTAAAAATGGATGCTACAAGAAAGCTTTAAGAAAAAAAACCAACCGCCCCACCCTATTTAGATTACTGCTTTAAAATACTAAATCTTCTGTTCAGAGAAGGCTACGGCAATTCTGCATTGTATTCAGCAGATCTAGAATTTCAAGTACAGTGTTTGGGGGTTTAAAAGCTTGCCTGGTTAGACAGCTGATGAAGTGAGAAGCAGAAATTGCTGCTTTCCTCCAGACCAAGGGAATCAGTGTCATGGAAGACAGTGTAGTAGCGAAGAGATGGTGCTGGGGAGGTAACACACTTGAACGATTTTATGATTTATATTCTCCTCCTTATCTGTGACAATATCCATTCTCTGAAGATGAAACAGGAAACATACAGCTGCTGCATATATATTTATTTTCATTGTGTTCTAGCTTTCAGAACAGTGCCAAGGTCCATGAAAATAATAACCTAAGGCAGAAAGAAGAAAAAAGACAGGGCTGCACTGAACCTGCTCCGTGTTCCCCTCGCAGCCCTGTCAGTGCTGAGCAGGGGGTGCCTCACTGCTGCCAGCCACCTGTGCAGCTCCAGTGCAAGGACAGCTTCCCTTGTGCAATTCAATGTGCCAGTCATTCACTGTGTGCTCTTTGACCTGACTGATATGACTTTACATCTTTACGTCTTTACCCTGTACTCTTTGCTAAGAACTGGTGCTGAAAAAGCCAAATTGCCAGCCTGGAGTCTCTGATGAAAGAAGATGAAGCCTCATGGTAAACCCAGCAGCAGTCAGGAAACAAATTTAGGAGCCTAACTAACTTTTTCCTGTTGGAGAAGAGCTACTTCATCCTTTCTGAGGGTGAGGCTTAGGCTCCTGTGAATTTTGGGTACTTCAATAGTGATGCAGCCAGGCTCAAGGAAAAAAGTCACCACCCTGGTTAGTCCAAAACATTGGCCCCTATGTTTAACACAGACTTCAATCAGTCTAAGGTTGCTGATGCTAAATTTAATTGACAATACAATTCCCAAATAATTATTATTCTTTTTCTGTATGGTTAGGTTGACTATTAAAATAATTACGATCTATGATTAGACAGACAAAATATGACCTTGCTTTGAAACCAGGGTTTCTCATTTTTCCCCAAAACACCTACAAACAAGTACATTAGTGCAATGTTGGCCTACATGGATCTCAATACAGAATCTCAAGTCTGAAAAAACATACTGAGAATACTGGAACTTTTTTTCCTTCTTTCCTCAAGGCACATGCGATACTCACAAGGCTGTGTTAAACCTTTCTATCTTGGAAACTATCAGAAATGCTTTGATAAATGAAGAACTTTAGATATTTCTTGAAGATCATGATATACTTACTCATGGAGTGAGTTCCAAGTCTAGTTTTAGTCCCAAAGATATTGCACTGGCTGGAAAGTGGTAAATGATTTTTTATTAGCCATAGACAAAAATCAAATTTGTGCCTCAATCTCCATCAATCTTAGTAAGACTCTGATGCAGTGATACTGTTTTATTGGCTAGACTAATGAACACTGGAGTCAGTTCCTTTGTCCTCAGTTGGTTAAAAAAGTTATTCAGGTCCTATTCTCAGTATTTCGAAGCTAATGGTCTGATTTCTGCCACCACATTGATTCCTGAGAGAACTCCACTCATGTTTTCTTCCTTATTCTTTAGTTACAGGTTTTTCTTTGCACACAACACAAGTGAATGAATTGCTCAATTTTCCCTATTACAACACCATTCAGCCCGTTTTTGCTAAAGCTGAGTGTGCATCATTTTGCTTTTTTGTGATTCTGTCTTGTGGAACTCAGCTTGGGGCTGGGACTTACAAGAAGCAATAACAGCCAATGGGAGGAAAATTGCTGTCCTCAGCCTCCTCAAACACAACATGAGCACTGAAGGGGATCTAGGTGAACCTGCTTTACCTCAAAAAGGAGCAGGTGCTGGTCCATCATCACTCACTGAAATTCATGGCAAAAGTAGCAGCTTAAAGCAAGTGGCAGCTTAGTTGGTGTGACCCAAGCCCTTCACTTAAAGGTCTTAAGTTCTTTACAGAATGAAGCTCTTGCCACAAAGGGAGTCCCATATCCCAGACTTGATGGTACCCTCTCATCTGCAGGCCATTCAGAACACAAAAATAAATAATGTCTTAATTCTCCCCATGGGCCCTGCTCCACCCAGGAGCCCTGCTCCTGCCTCCTGAGGCTGTGCACTGGGCACTCAGTGTTCCAGCAGCTTTGGGTTCTATAGCCTGACGTGTTTCCAGCACCAGGCACTTGTTTAACTTTGCTCAGAGTGGTGCCCAGCAAAATCTCCAGTCCTGCATTGTTATATCTGATCACTTCAGAGACAGATCCTACATCCTTCTTTGCAGTAATTTATGTGCCAATTCTTTACCAGCACTTAAATCACTACTAACTACTTCTAACCAACCATTTTTTTGCCTTGAGATGTTTAATTATTACAGGATAAATGGTACTAGTGAGGGATTCATGGGGAAACAGTAATTAGCGGTTCCATCTATCTCAATAAAAGAAAATATTATTATTAATTAATATCCATACAAGGAAGCAGAAGGAGTTTTTAAAAATCTACAATAGAGATATCTACAGGGGCCACATTTGCTCAGAGTGTCTCTTTGACAGGTGCCCATTTATTATTTTAACAAGCTGAGATTGTCTGCATCTTCAATCACAGGAGGTCAATCCTTCATTCCTGTCAAATCTTTGATAACTAAAGTGTCTGTATTAATAACTAAAAACTGGAGAGAACAAGCTCAGATAGCTCCAGTAGGGGGTCACATTGCTTGAAATTGCCAAATGCCAGTCGCTTTAAAAAAGAAAAGAGTTTATCAAAGTATGCTGTGGTGGTGATTAGTTTAGATTTGCTTTGGCACAGCTCGGCTGCCAAGCAGCCCTTTATGCCCAAGCAACCTCTTTTCTACCACAGCACTTTACTGCTGCAGAGGAAGCTGTCACTGAATCCATGAAGGGAAGGGGAAGGGGGTTTTAAAACACCCAGATAACACTTGACCTATTGCAAATATTTGATGTGTGAAAAATAATCACACATCAGGCATCTTATATAGGAAATGTAATAACCAAGAGTTACAGGCTCTCCTGGAGGAACAAGTGAATGTTCTACCCAGGTTTTTAGGTTATTAAATTGTGTCCCAAGGGGACAGGTTGCAACTGCCCCAGGAGGACAAAAGGGTGGCAAATACGCAGATTTACTCTGTCCTTAGTGAGACATTTTGTTACTTTTAAGAAAACGGCATGTGAGTTTCCTATGCCCTGACTGGTTTTGGAGCTAATAGCTTTGAAAGAAAATTTCTGAATGTCTGTGGTAGGTCAGAAGTTTGTCACAGACAGAGCTGAGGACCAACCCTGAGGCTATGAGCTCTTGAAGAACTTTGTGTACTCACAGGTTCTCCAGACTGACTCCTCACACACATCAATCACATGTTAACATCACTGGCGTGTCTAAAAACTCAAAGCAGTGTGCCAGAAAAAGAGACCCTGGTGCTTTCCATTTACAGAATACAGCCCGAAAAAACTTGCTCACACAGAGCTCCTCTCCTGCTCTCGTGACACAAACTCATGGTGACAAAAATGATCTCAACTCATCCTCTCAGACTACATCCAAACTTAGAAATTAATTTGATTCTCCAACTTGACTTTCAGAGACTTTCCTAAAATCTGAAGATTCCTTCTGCTGCTCCCCGCTTCGTCTTTACAAGCATCACATTTCTCTCATCCTTAGACCAAACTATAAAAGCCACTGAGTTTTAGAACCTCCCTGGTAGCTGCCCTCAGGGATGGGCTGCACAAATGCAGCTCACTCACCTCAGCCCAGGCACAGCTGCTGGCTGTGGGCCCCTGCTCACTGCTCTCTCAGCTGTACTGGTGAGTACCAGCAGTTTCTGAGGGTGCAGCACAAAAATAACCGGATGTCTAACACAGTCTGGAATAGGAGGAAGCTCAGTGTTTTATGTGAACCTAGTTATGACGTCCTCTAGGCTTTGACCTTCTAGGAATGCAGAGTTTAATAGTGGTGGAGACTTTTTATTGCCCCATTAGTCACCGGCTGGACGGAGTTTAGCAGTGGGTGCACCGACAAAGGTGATGTTCGTGCTGAGAAGCTTAAGGACAGAAACACAGCACAGCTCTAGAGGCACAAATGTGGTCAGCATTAGAAGTGAACTTGAAAAATCTTGACTCGTCTACACGGGTGAAGCCTCAGTTTTTGTTCTTGACTTGTCTTGCCAAGTAATTTCTCTGTCTGCTTGGTTTCCTCCTTTGCTCCCTAGAGCACCAGTGCTGATTTCTCCTGCCAGGCTTAACTGAACTGGTGGCTTCCACTGTGCTTCTAAGAATGTTGCTTGTACCACAACTACAGATTTCTTTTTAATGATATAAAAAGGTGATAAGCATTGTACAAACACACAGACAGATACAGTCCTAAACCTGAATTAATAAAATGACAATCTGATGCAGAGGGAAAGTTTATTCTTAAACATGTCTCAGAAGAGGAGAAGGATGAGTCTGTGTTCAAGAGGGTGGAGAAGTTTGTGCAACCAACCCTATTTCTTTATCTTACACTTTTGATTTGGAAATCCCCTGAAAGAAAATCTCCCAGTGTTTGACAAAATTTCCAAATTTTCCCATATACATAAGTTTTAATGAAAAAGTGAATCTGAATCTTTTTTAACACGGAACATCAACTTCTATTGCAGGGGGAAGAAGACAGAAATTGTCCTTGTTCTTATGCTGCTCAGAAAGATTTTGTCCTTCTCATGTCTCTCACATTACCTGCTCTTCTCATTTCCATATTTTTGTTTTCTCCTTCGTTTCACTCCATGGCAGCAAATAATGCTGAATACCGATGTAGTTGTATTCATTCATTTACAGATCATTTCTTTGAGCACCACACACAAGCACTCAGCTTTTCCAAATACAAATCAAGGCTGGTTACCTTAATTACTCATGGATTTCTGCAGTGCACAGGTGAGATGGGCTTTCATTACCCTGCCTATGTTAAAAGAAGCAGCTAAATCTACATATTCATTCAATGACTGCTCAATGTTCAGTACTGGTACAGATGAATCCTTGTCAAGAATAATTCAGTTTGCCCGAACAAGGAGTTTCAGGGAATGACATTACTTTTAAGTCAGGAGATGAATAATAATCCAACAGATTGCTTTGAGAGGAACATTATAAAAGAAAATCCAGTGACTTTTTCACCCAATTTACTGTTTCTGGGAGTATCAAAACAAAATTTAGACATCCTATCATAAAAAAGAAAAATTTAGACATGTTATCTGTAAAAAGAGGCTCCTGCTTCTCTTTCAAGTAAATTGGTAGCAGAGTGTTAACAAAAAAATTCACCAAGCAAAATGGAAATGCTAGCAATGCAGCAGTGCTTAAATTTTATGAGAGTTAGATTATCACTAGGTACATAAAAATGAGCGGGAAATCTGCAGTCGACAAGAGCTTGGTGCATAATTACTTTTCCTCTCTCACCAAATGGCTCCAGGTCGGAACACTTCATTTAAACACAAAGACAGTGACAAAAGTGCTGACTTGTGGTAAATGTGTGCAACACCAGCAGATTTAACACTGCTAAAGAAGTTAAAAGAAATGTGAGATTGTAGGGGTGGGTTTTTTTTTTTTTTTTTAAATGTTTTTCCACATAATCATTTTGGTCAGAAGGGACTACTGTTGGTCTGAGCCCAAAGCAGGGGTAGGTGGGGTGGGCTGAACACAGAGCAGTTTGGGATAGCTCCCAGGACTCTTGTTGATCATCCACATGGAAGAAAGCTCTAACTCGGGTCTGGATAGTCTTTCCAAGTCCACCTTGTGCTTGCTGCCTCCTGACCCTCTCCCGCACATTCTGAGCAGAGCCTGGTGCCACCTTGGGCAGCTGCAGAGCCCCTCTGGGCTCTCCCCTCCTCCAGGCTGAACGATCTCCTCAGCCTCTCCCGTGCCTGGCATTCCCATCCCCACCCCCCTGGGTGACTCTGCTGGGCTGGCTCCGTTCTGTCACTGTCTGTCTGCAGCCAGCCCTGCACACACGGCTGCAGCTGCACTGTCACCAGTGCCAGATGAGAGGGGAAGGGTCACTTCCCTCACCTGCTGGCTCACACAGCCCAGGAAGATGCTGGCCTGCCCTGCTGCAGCAGCACACCGCTGTGCGTGTCCTGCCCGTCCCTCAGGCCCTCTGACAGTGTTGCAGCTTAATTAAAAAGAACTGCCGTTGTCAAAGAGGAAAGCATGTTGATGATCATTCCAGCTCAAACGACTGGCTCACTGCTCCTTTCATCCAAGATTGGTTTGCTGTTCCCTGCATCTGAGACCTCCAAAGAGCAGCACACACTTTATGGGGTTGCACGGTCCATTTTGATGTTTGTGTAAAACAGGCTTGTCTGAGGAACAAACCAGATTCTCTCCCATACTTCTTTTCCAGACAGAAAAGAAACACTGTAATTTCTATAACTCCGAATATAAGTTCCAAATAAACAACTCCCTTCAGTGCACCTCTCAGTCTAAGCAGGTGCTTAAGTCCAGTCTGATTCAGCAAAGCTTTAAGCATGTATCTAAGTGTCATTGCCTTCAGAATGAAAGTTAAGTGTGTGCTGCTATGCTTTGCTGAATTTTGGCCTCACGCTATAAGAAAAAGATAATTTGGCTCATTATATTTTGTGAATGACACAATGCCCCTGAACATTAAAGTTTATATCTATTTGCATATATATGTGCAGCATTAGGTTTGGCTCTCAACTCTGTAGAGATCAAAGTACACAGGGATCCTTAGAGACTATCAGACAGCAATTACACTGCAAAATAAATTATAGGCAGTCTCCCTCTACATCTCACTATGTCCAGCTGCCCATTTCCTTAGGTTCCTTTACTGTCCTTGAATGTGTTTTCGTTTTAGTTATTGCATAAGGTCCTCTTAGATGAGGGCTTATGAAACAAGCACTTCACTCCCAGTGGTGAAACAAAGCTCAGTTTTAACAAGAATATTTTCTCAAAGTTGAAAAAGTTAAAAAAAGAGGAGAAAATAATTTTTTCATGGGTTGTGCCCAACTGTTTCCAAAGGTCTTGTTAAGGCTTTTAAATAACTTTCTGCAGAGGACAAACAGAGGCTGCGGGGCGGTCTCTGAACAAAGCACGTCTCCCCATTTCTGGGCAGATTCAACAGCTTCTTGCAGTTCCTGATTTCTGTGAGTGTTAATTTATTTTGAAGCTGTCTGTGCTAGTGCTCAAAGCATTCCTGTCACAGGCACTGGGTGCAGGGCTCCACTCTCACTCACAGAAAGTGCTTGTGACTGGAAGTGTGAGAAAGTCAAGTCCGAGTTACTCCACTGCAATGCCTAATTGAGGAATGTCTCTGCGTAAGGGCTCTTGCCTGGCACACTGATGGGCTCTGACATTCTTTTTCTCTATCAATGTCAAGTGCTTATTTGTGACTTTAATGATAAATTACCAGTATTGGCATCGTGATTATTTCTGACTGCACTTGGGATGGAGATTTAAGAACAGATTGAGGAACTGAGATATTCGGCTCCTTTCATCCATCTTTATGAGGTGAAACACAACATCTGAAAACTCTGAGCTCAACTGATCACAACGCACATCTGAATTTTGGTGGGTTTTTTAGCAAATTGTTAGTCTGCAATTGTGATCCCAAAAAACTGAAATTATCTTTTCAGCTGCTGAAACATATTGATCAGGGAAGAAATGGCCCCCTTCCCCAATCCCATATGTGCATACCATATCCAGAATAACAGGGAATGGCAGCTGAGAACTGCAGATTTTGACCCACCTGGAAAGACAGTCCACAAAAGTACTGGTTTTCCCAGTGTTTTGAACACTTTCCTCCACCCATCCAGCTCACACCACACAGGCACTGAAGCTTCCAGCCCTTCACTGGGACTCCTGACCTCAGAATCTTCCAGCTGGCAGTCAGTGCTTGCTGTAGGCAGAGCAGAATAAGGTGGCAAACTAGCCATGGTTAATTTTCTTATTTTGCCTAGGTGAGAGCCCTGGAAATCCTGAGCCCTCAGCAGAGAAGTCCAGGGTCTGGTACAGGCTGTGACAGGGATTAAGAGCCTTGGTTTGCAGCAGAGCAGTCACAAACCCTGTTCCTCATCCTGCAGTGGCAGCAGCAGCAGCAAACCCTGCCCTTGATCCCAGCTCCATCCCCAGCCCTTGGACAAGACATCCAAAGCAGGAGCCAGTCCTGCTCACTGCTTAGGAAACTCTGAAATCTGACCTCTTATTAAACCCTGTAATCCTCTACAACTGGATACAGGCTTTGGAAATTTGGCCGAACCAGGTCAGCCCTGCATTAACACAGTTCCATCTAACAAAGGCTGGAAAGGTGCCACGGGTGATGCTTGTTGCTGCCACCAAAATTAAATCTCTTATTTCTCAACATGTCAGCTCCTGCCCAAGAAAGTTTAGCACCAGTTCTATTGCCTTCCAACCATTCACCAAGTGAATTTCCAAATATCCCTTAGAATGAGAAGCAAGCACACAAACCACACAAATCCCACTGTAGCCTGCTGGTGTCCTGATATCACTGCATCTCTTCTACTACTCAGATTTTTTTTTTCTTGCTCTTCTCTATTTCTCCCTTGAGATGCTAAGTTGAAGTTCTTTGAGACAGGGATATTTTTCCCCCTTTTAATGTGCAATGCTTTGCCAAATGGTGTGCTGGTGTTTGATTAGGGCATTAAGCTCTATAACAATAGAAATAAATGAGACTAAAAGTATGCAGTTCAATATTTTACAGCAACAGTAATTTTTGAATTGTGCAATCAAAGTTTAACCCAATCTCTGTCTAGAGAGAAGCTTTGTGAGGCTGTGTTACATGGAGGTACCTGGAAGTCCACATGATTTATGACCCTTTACTTCAGTTTCCTGAGTTTTCAAACTTGCACAGTGTGAATTCTTTCTAAGGACAAATATCAAAAGATGAGCAGGAACAGGGTGATTTGTGATGAATAAATCTCAAAAAGTTGAGAAGCTATGCTCTAATGGGATATGCACCACAGATTTTGAAAAGCTATCTGAAACTGAAGCAAAATTCGTATTTTGTAAAGTAGAGTTTAGGGGATCACAGTCTTTCTTGCCCAAGGTGAATTTGGTTGTGTCATTCCATAGAAAGCATATCATAATTTAGATTAATGCTCATGACTGAGACAAAAACATCAGGTAATAGTAGGAAAATAAGGAAAGTGAATCTTGCAATCTAAAATAAGATTTCAATTTTCAGTAAAAGCTACAGATAATAGAAGGAATATTCACATGCTTTATTACTTTATTCAGTTTCCCATCTATCTCAGAAAAGGATTTTTCTTAATTTAAGAGAAAAAGTAAAAGAGCTTTGGATTGAACTGCATAACCAGTGAACCAGACAATCCCAAACTGCTCAAGCATATCCGACATCTGCTTGAAGAACTCAATTGCAAATAGCAGGAGAGAGTTTCCATTACAGTACACACAGAGCTGGGCTGGGAGAAGCAACATTAGAAAGTGTGATTCCCATTTAGTAATTATGCCTTGATTGTTGTTTATATGTTTGCTCTACTGTAACTTGCCTGCCTTATGGTGGCACTACTGCTAGAGAAAACACAAAAGTAATTTAGTTTTAAAGGGGAAATGAAAGTTTTAAAGCAGTTTAACATTTCTGTGAAACTGTAATGGTTGGAGATGACTGGATTGAGTCGATAAAGAGTACTAATTTCAATAGTAACTCACGCCTTAATTCTCCTCACAGCAACAAACCTCCCTCCCTCCTTTCTGGCACACAATATAAATACTCTTTACACTGCAATCAATAGAACCTGGGAGAGAAAAAATATTCATTTTTATTCCTCAGAGGCTTCATAAAGACCAAGTTTCCCCTAAGCTCTTATTTACTCCTATGTAAATGGCATTGGTTTTGCAATGAGGTGTAATCACCAGCACATCATTCATGTTCCCTTCCTCTCTTCTAGATTTACCACCCAGATTCTCCACCGGTGCCTGGGATCTCAGAGTCAGGAGGTGGTGATAAGTCTGTTGCAGGCAATGCTCTGATACCAGTGATTACATTTGAAAAGTCGATGTTTCCAAGACAAAACCCTGCAGAGGACAGTCAGGGACACCTGGTGGGAACAGTGCTGTGCCATCAGCTGTTCCTTGCATCCCTAGAGAAATGCAGAGCCTGAAACCTCCTGAAGGTCTCCACACCTCCTGCACGTCTCACAAACCCTTGAGCCTGGTGTGGTGGGTGCATGCCTGCTGGGTAGCTGCCATTCCTCACTCTGTTTTGGTCCAGCTAATGGGCATTTGCTCAATTCCACGTGTTCCAGCGCTTAGCACTTGGCCCCAGAGAATATCGTGTGATTAATGCATCAAAAGACTTGTCTTAAAATCCTCCTCCCCTCGCTTTCCAGCGTTTTATTCTCTCAGTTACATTTTCTCTTTGTTCCTTTCTGCAAACCCTAGTGTAAATGTTTTTTGAGTAATTAATGTGTCAAATACCAGACCTGAATTTTCATGGGCAATTAGTGGGCTGAGTAAAGCCAGCAAAACGCATTTCAGTTTTAATAGTGAATTGTGGCTCATTTGCTGTTTTGCAGAAATATATCCTGGAATACTGAGAGCTTCGTACGCCTCTATATTTTTTATTTCTGTTTCATCTACCAAAGCTCCCTCTCCTTTTCTATTTTTCACAACATACAAGATGCTGCTTGTAGTCTATTACAATTTGCATATTGTCCTTCTGCCTCATCGATAATTGATCAGGTTAACATCTGCTTTCTGCTGGTGCCAGGAGAGTTTTGTTTATTTCCACAGGACTCTAATTCCTCAGGGCCCAGCAGAATTGCACTTCCCAAAAGAGATGCCATGTGGCCCCCTCAGCAGCACGAGGCACACGGCCTGCCCACGTGGCTGTCCCTCCCCGAGGAGCTCAGGAGAGGCCCCAGGGCTGTGTGGGGCTCACCAGCTCAATGACACATGGTGGCACAGCAAAGCTGGCTGTTGTAGGCAGTGCAGGAACGTTATAAATAGGATGACACAGGAACCTGACACTCCCCAAAGTCCTGCTGAAAGCATGAGACACCCATTGTGAGGAGAGAGGGTGAAGGCTCGAAAAACTGCCTAGAGAGAAGCACTAGAGTGCAGCTTGACCAATGGGACATGTACTTCCAACCAATTTATAAGTGTGGAAACTACATTGCTTTGATATTGCAGGCCTATTAAAAAGACTTTTATTCTCTCCACGGTTTCTGGGGATTCAGCTGTCTGATTCAAAAAATACCAGAATCTGAATCAGTTCAGCTTAGAGACAAGGAGTCAAAATTATTAGCAAGGCAAGGAGCTGGTTCAGTCTCAAGGACATAGCATAGTAGTCTGACTGGCACAATCCATCACAGGTTGGATGTACCATAATTGTACACCACAGATTTGTAAATAATCTCTTTCTTGGTGTCTGTGTTGACAAGGAATAATATATGTGAGAGCTCCCTTGGTAGGTTACCTTCTGTCTAAACACACTATCCTGACACTTAAGTGCACCCAGTGCATTTTTAGGAGGTTCCTGAGGAGCACCAGAGGAGGATGAGATTGAACTAGGCAGTGTAGCCGAGGCACACCATGACCTGGAGGGCAGGCTGACCTTCCCACCCAGAACTACCTTTCTTGGGCACAGATAAAAGGGTTAAGATTTGGCCAGACGTATGCACCAAGGCTTTCAGTGTGCTGTTCTATTTCCTTGAATACACTGTGCCTTAGAAGGAATAGATGTGCTTTCATTAAAAAATCCATTGCCACTCTCACTGGAATCTACAATTTCAAGCATATCTAGATAAACCCCTACTAGCAGCAAAATACAGATTATCACTGCTGCACAGTAATGAATGCAATGTCCCATTAATGCCATGGGAGCCAAAGGGCTCTGAGCCACAGGTAGAGCAAGGCAGGACTGTCACACAAAGAGGGCATGGGAGGGACAAAGGTGCAGGTCATGTTCCAGTCATCCATAACAAACAATGAAAATCAAATGTACAGTTACTGAGAACAGAACGAGATAACTTGTCAGTCATCATGGGGTAACAATTTCTAAATGCAATTGGCAGCTGTGGGTGAACAGTTGGAGGCAAAATGCAACTTCTGTTCTGCTTTGGAGGGTATCAAACACCCACCTCAAAGAGTAAAGGCCTCTGCAGGTACCTCTACTTCAACTTGCCTGAAACTTCCTATCACCAGCCTAGGGTCCTCCTGTGCAGGACACGGTTACTGGACCCCTTGCACACCTGGATGTATTTGTTCCTGTCAGCCACCTGCTGTTGTAGAGTCACTAAACTCCTGTATCTTCTATACACAGGGATACTAAGGATACTTTTCCACATTTCACCTGCTCCATGCATGGCAGTGTAGCTGTTTCTATTGACACTCACATTAAAAACCCCAGAAATTCATTCCAGAAAGATCTTTCTCCTCATTTCAGGTATATGATTCACAACCTGCTCCTTCCTCCCCAAGACCCATACTGTAGGCAATAGCACCTCTAATAAGCTTAAGGGAAAACAAAATACATCAAGGAGGATCAAGCAGAGTTGCAGCAGTCAAACCCCACACCAGACATGCAGGCAGGTCCCTGCTATGGAGCCAAGAAAGAGACAAAGAAAAATGAGTTGTCAAGGAGATGAGTCTACTGAAGAGACTCCTCCTGGAGCTGGACATCTGGGTGCTTCACATGCCAAGTTTAAATCATCAGTCAGCTGGCTGGCGGGGTTGAGGGGTGCAGAACAGGAGCAAATGTTCACTGCCAGAGCTGGGAAGGGGGTGCTGCACAGACCCAGGGCTGCAGCTGCTGGCTCCCCTCTTCCAAAGCCTGCTCATCCTGAGGGGATGGGGCCAGAGCAGCACCCAGCTCCTCACTTTCTCCAAAAGACTTTCCAGCTGCTTTTTGTAGATTTAAGTTTCATTTTAAGGCTGTAACTTTTGAGTGTTTCCCCCACCATAACAGCAGGTCTTATTTTCTATATGAACTGCAGAGACCTGAAGTAAAGCTTGTTTGTATGGATTACAGGAAAACTATGATCACTGCTCCAAAAACCAACTCACATCCTGAGACAGGCAGGCCTCCTAAAGGAGAGCTCCAGGCCAGTTACTCAACCCTACATCCTTCCATTTTCCAAATTATTCTGACTTTCAGAGCATTTTCACTGCAGTGCTCTTTAAGGACACCATATTTCCAGACAATTAAGAGAGCCAACTGTATGTACAGACTTTCTGCAAAAAAGGTGTCTTATCAGCCCACCTTTTTCACCTGCAAGATAAATTTTGAGCACCTGGTTTCAAGTAAACTCTATGCACGAAGCTTCTGATCATCTCACAGATATCACAATGTATGAATTTCTGTGTCACCACACTGGAGTCCCAGCTTTACACTCTCAAAGCCAGCATTTGAAGGAACAATAAAACACAGAAGAAGTATAACATTAAAACATTAAGCAAAATGGAAGTGCATGGTTTACAAGGATGTGCAAATCCAAGCAAGAGTTTAAATATCTTGATAACTGCAACTAGGGGAAAAAAAAAACTATAGGAGGGGAAAAATATAACAGCATTTGAGCTTTATGTGAAGTTTGCAATTCTTTTTAGGATGGCAAAGTATGGATGTCGTTCATCTTCAGTTTCAGCAATAAGCCTGAATTTGCTCTGTTTTCAAGCTTTGTTCATCACAGGCACCATGCTCAGAGCTTGTGTTTTTCTTTAGTTTACTGATGGTCTTATTATATCCTTATTCATGAGAGAAACCCTTCATTGTTCTGGTATTAAAATTGTTTTCTGTGAAAAGCAGAGAAGTTCTGAAGTGAGGTATAATTTACAGTTTCAGAATACTGGAATAACTTTGGGTATAAATCTGCAACATTCATGAGTTCTCTACCTGAAGACAGGGAGACTTACAACCAGCAAAAGAGGAAAGTCCCAGTTTTCACTTCCATGAGGGAAGACTGAGAAGCACATAACAGGGAGAGCTGGACATGAAATATGAGTTGAAGATGAATTAATGAGAGGGGCTTGGAGTGACTGGGGTTGTCTACCTCAATTTCATGCTCCTCTCAAGCCCAGCAGTATCAGTTTCCACCATGTCTATCTGCTGATCATGTCTCAGGTCAAGATCTCTGAATGCTTCTATTCAAAAGGAAGAGTGTCTACAAAAAAACCCCATTGGAGTCAAATGCAGATTGTCTACCTCAATGTCCATCTGACTAATGCAAGAATGAATATGAAGTTTTTAAGATGACCCTTCAAGCCAAGAAATTCATGTTTTCTCCTTAATACTATTACAATATTTAGCATAGTCCTTAGCCAATATTTCCAGTGAAAACAATGGGATGCTCCCCTTCAATCCAAGACCAGCAGATCCTCTGTCCCTGTTCCTGAACCCCATTAGAAAGAGTCTGAAATCCATTAAATTGGTCTGCCAAAACAGAGCGTGTTCCCATTGCCAGGACTGGACACTGAAACCATTGGTTTCTGCCCATGAGCAGCAGCTGTGATACCATGGACTTTGTTTCATGGGTTTTCATAACCTTTAAGTTTCATTTTTGTTTGAACTCAGACCTTTCAGGCTTTTGGTCAGCTCTGGAACCCCTGTAGTTATCAGCAATTCATTCCACTGACAAAAATCTCCTGGGATTTACAAGAAGAATATATCAGGAAAAATAACCCCAAAATTGCAGCCCACTGAAAAATATTTCCTATACCTGTACAGAAAGAGAAAAACACCAGACTCTGACAAAAAAAGTTCAAAGACATAAATCAGACTTAACCCTCACTTGCACCTTCTATTAAGGTTTAAACCTGAAACTATATGCTATTAACTTGGGTTTTGGTTTAAAAATGAGCTAGCAATGGCACTAGTAACCAAGCAACAGTAATTGCTTCTCTCAGATTAAACCACAACATGACATTAAAGCTGTGCTACTGAACTTCCCTACAAAGGTGCAAAATTTTTGCAGGCAGAAGTTAATTATGTAGAAGGGCAATTTCAATTTAAGTTGCAAGCGCCTCTGAGCTGTACGGAGGCAGGAAACAATGAGGTCAAGAGTTCAGCCTACCTGAGCTTTAAATCTAGAGGAGGATTATTGTAGCTTCCAATTTATAATTGATGCGTCCAGCCTCTCAAAATAATTTCAACTAAATCAAAATAAATGACCTTTAAATAACTGCTATCCAATAATATGATTGGACTCCACAGATTTTACCGTGACTGTAGTTGTTAGAATTTCACTTCTAAAGTGACAATACTACCATGAATAAGAACTAGAGGGCATTGTGTAGCTTATAACCAAACTAGAAAGTTCAAGCTATTCTTTCTGAACATTTAAATCTATTTCCAGATAACTAGCATGGCCCTTTGTGTTTACACATACGAAATGACTCCTTTGGACTAATTATCTCAGCTTGAGAGTACCATCACTTTACAAATGATATCTATATTTTCCATTAACACATTTTGATAATTTTCTTTTTTTTTTTTTTTTTGTAAATATAAATTAATTAAAACTTAAGAGTCAGGCTGCTTTCTTATTTGAGTTATACAGGTCATGTGATTTTCAGTTATGAAATATTTAAAGCCATATCTAGGTTCTAGAAAAATTTTCTGAGGGTAGCTGGAAAAAGGAGAGTGACATTTTGCAATCCATAATAACTTTTAGTTTGATATAGCGGGATGGAACAGAGCAAATATCATCTGGAACATCAGCTGAGTGTAAAGGAAGTGAGAAGAGGAAGGTGAAAGGAAACACTGAAGGCAAACTAGAATCCTGGAATAGGTAACAGCTTATGAAACTTGGACCTACTTTGCCATGGCTTTCCTGCAGGAGCTCAGACAAGACTATCAGGTCTTTTTATGCTGGAGTTCTCCATCTGAAAAAATGAGAATATCACTTCTCACTTCTCTCCCTTAGAGGCCAGAGTGAAGATAAACCTTACAGAAGATACCATGAAATTTAAAGATCCTGAGATAAGTTGGACAGAAAGATAAGACAAGGCTCAAGAGATCTTGAAAGACAGACACGTCTCAGAAATGAGGGAGTGGCTGATGGTTTCAACACTGCAATGCAAACTGTCACTTGCAAATCAGTGACACAGTGCTGGGTGTGGGGTTCTGCTGACTGAGGTTGTGGATGGAGTCCACGCCTCCTCCATGGCTGAGGTCATGCTGCTTTCCACTGAGGACACCACGAGTTTTCCCCTGGTGGCAAATATTCCAGATATTTCTCACGGCTGAGAGTGCAGGAGTGGCTCCTACAGCACACTGAACCATGCCAAGAGTCTGTTGCTTAAACAGTTTCCTCACACCAGAAGGCACAGAGGCATTTTTGTCACTTGCACAGCAGTTGCCATTAGGAAGTCAATGTTTGCCAACATATCAGCCCAGTAGGCTGCAATTGTTCCATATGCTTAGAATATGGAATTTCTGTGGTAACCGTCAAATATCCAAGTGCTGATAGTGACTGTTCTCCAAATATCGTTATTTTAGCTCCTTTCCCAGAGCCAAGAAGGAAATGGACTTCTCACCCAACTCCTTTTCACACCCCCTGTGGTTTCCAGTAAAATTCTCTTCTATTTTCCTTAACAGGGTTAATGATACAACAATTCTGTCTTTCCCTGTTGTCGCAGTTCCTTATCATGCCCACTATTAGCAAGACAATAATCACTTTGCTTTTGGAGTGTGGAGGAAGAAATCAATGTGTGTTTTCCCTGATACTCAGGAGATAGTATGTGATGAACAGATGAGACCTAAAACACTTGGCTTTGCCAGGAAAGAGCACATTATGTCAAAAGCAAAGCAAGTATCCAACATTTCCCAGCTGAATATAGAAGATTATAGTGTTCAGCCTTATAGAGATGAAACATCTGGAACAGGTATCCAATTCATAGCTCCAGATCCCACACATTAAGCTCTGACACACTAATATTATTGTTCCACTATCAAAGCTCATTTGAGGATCACTGTTCTGAGCGAGTTTGACTTAGAAAGAAACCTAACAGCAATAAAATTACATTGTTGGAGGCAGCATAGCCTTGTGGCCTTGCAGGGAAGACTGAAGGAGGTCAGTGTCTCAGAGGTGTGTGTCTGCTCATAGATATTTGCTTTTCAAGAGCTTGAAACAACAGTGAAATTTAAATGAGCTCAGATGAGTCCTTCACCATCACTCTGCACAGATGGGAACTGGTCCCTCACTGGCAGCACTAAGGCCAGAAGCTGAACTCACAACATTTCCTCTTCTACAAAATGACCAGAACCTTCTTACTGATATTAAACCACCAAATTTTAATCCTGTTTTCTTGCGTGTTTCCCTTATTATCTGTGTATCAGGTTTGTTGAGTTTTGTATTTGCCCTCCTTCTTCCCAGAGGTAAACTGCTCAACTTAAATTTTGAGCACAGATTGCAAAAACGTTCCCACTGGACTTACAGACAAGTAATGCTCTTAATTAGAGACAAGCAAACTGATCCAAACTAAATATGAACCAGCCCAGACTTCAGAACAAAGTTTGAAGGAAATTTCTTTATTATCAAAGAAAATACTTTGCTGCCCAGACTCTCTCATTTTTGTTTGTCCTCTCTGACCCCACAATTTTAGAATGCTTTCTCTCTCTGACACTCTGTAGACAGAACACCCAACTACTTTGTCCAGCAATGTCTTAAAAAGGTAATAATTGTGATGTAAGGTTAGATGTTTTCTGGGTCACTGGTTAGCAGTCACTGTCAAGAGCATCCTGGATATTTAAATTCCTCTGAAGTTATGTTTACTCCATACATTCTTGATATTCATCTAAATGTCCAATCTTGTGCTGACTCATGCTCCTGGCCCTATCACAATAGTTAAAATAAGTGATAATAATGCATAAAACAACTCCCTTCTATTAAGCTGTTTGGTTATAGTATCACACCAAATGCTGAAAAAGCTCCTGACACTGACTCTCACTTCCCTGAAGCTTGAGGTCTGCAAGAGAAGATGTGGGATTTAAATGCAGGAACTAATATGTACTGGGTAAAACATGCCAGGCATTTTAGGAGTGGGGTGAGAGAATGAAGCCATGTTAATAAACACACAGAGACCAAAGGAATAAACTATTTTGGAATCATCTTTCCCTTTTTGGCCAGGTGAAATAATATTAAATGGCTTGGGGTGGGGGGGGCAGAGAAAGCTGGGATTGTGCATCACAGCAGAACAGCACAATAGATGGCAAAACCTTGCACACAGTTTCCACCCTCTGCTCACTGTTTGACCTTGAGAGTCTCCCTGCCTTCTTCCCTGGCAGAAAGACTTTCACTGTCTTTTCTAAGCCACTTCAAGATCTGCATAGGAAAATTGTTATTATGTATTTCCCATTCATTGAAATATAAGCAAAATCAAAATAACCATCAATGTCAGATTATAGTTTTATAGCATGACAACACAAATAATGTTTGCACTCTCTGTAACACAAACCCATAAATCCTCAGTGGATTAACCTTTCAGAAACCCTTGCCAACTGTTCCTGCCACTACAGCACAATTCAAAATCTCAAGCTGCCAAAGAGCTCTGTTGCTGTTTTCAGAATGCTGCAATCAATCATGTTAAGGAAGGGAAGATGAGAGAGCAGATTAAGCAGAGGCAGAAATGTTAACTTTAGAAGTAAGCTTCTAACTTTAGTTTTTACTGGAAAGCACCAAACATAACTCAGAAAACAGAGAAGCTCCCTCAGTTTCCCCTGCTTGAGTGGAGGATCATTCCAGCTTCATTGGACTCCAGTTCATCACACAAATGTGCCTGTCCTACAGCACCGCCCCTGCTCTGAAGGTGAGCAACCAGCACAAAACCCAAAAGCCACAGATGAGAACAGCCCCTGCAAAACTCCAGCTCCTGGAGAGGCCAGGAGCATCAATTCCTCTGGAAGAGCTCACATTCTGAAGTGCTCTGATCAGTGCTACATCTGAACTCTCCCCCGTGTTTAAATTCGTGAGGCAGCAATGTGACTGTGCCCCAACGAGCTCAGTGTGAGCTGCAGTGCCTGCCCAAGAGCTGCAGAAGTGCTCCAGCTAGGCCTCTCGTGACAGAGGGAACTTCCTGGAGGAATTTCCTGCAGTCCTGATGTGTTCTATTTTTAGAAATCTACTAATTTTCCTCTGCATTTCATGGCTCTGTAGAGCAGGAAGGATTACAGCCCAAAACTCTGTGTGTGCAAGTGTATGCTTTATATTATTTATGCTATGCATAAAATCTGTGCAATGGATGCACACACACCAATACTGGAGTTTGGCTTTCTAATTTTTACATAGAGAACATCTGCATATACCTGTCAATCTACACACACAGGCCTGTTGGACAGGGCTCTGTGAACATCAATGCAAGTTAACTACTCTTAGGCAATTACAGTCCTTTGACTGAAGGTATTTTCTTTTTCAGATATAAACACAGTATTTTCTTGTTTAAAGCTCACATGGGCTCTCCATAGTTTCATCAAATTTTTATTTTCCTTTTCTCCCTAGGGCAGAATGCATGAATGCCACTGTCATAAAAATTAATGGAAAGGAAAAAGAAAACAAACCAAACCTAATTCCAGCCTGGTCAGACTAAGGATGTGCATGATGTTAAATGAAACCAGAGGAGTGGGCACACAAAGGTGACCAGCACTAAAATGAAATCCCAGCTCCCAAACCCCTGGTATGAGGCTTGCACCAGAGACTCACTGCAGATCCACTCCCAAAGTGGGCTGAGGGGTGACACCAGTGCTGAGGCTCATGATAATGCAGCCTGAGTGCCACTGATACAAGCTCTTCTGACAACTTTCAATATATACCTTCCAGGCTGTGTGCAAAGGGGAAACTGCAAATGTTTACTTGTTTCATGGAGGGATCTCACAGCTAAATTCATTAAAGCTCACCAAAGGCTTCAAAATTTGGAGCAAACACTGTGCAAAAAACAACTATTAGGACTTACAGTCATGAGAATATGATGAAAGGAAGAGATTGCACCTTCTGAGTTTCTAGATCTGCTCAGATTAGTTCTGATTATACATGAACATCCTATTACATCCTTTGTGGGGAAAAAAAACAAACAAAAAACCCCCCACATCACAATTACAATCTATGAACTAGAGATATGAAAACTACATCATTCATAATAAACTTTCACCTAGAAGCATCCAAAGCTTGCAGTCTCTCATCTGATCCATTTTAATACCAAGTCATGGACCTGAAGGGGGTCACAGGTTCTGTAGATCCTGCTTTAGCAACCCATTTACACACAGAGCTGATCCCAATGAACTCATTCCTGCTGAGATCTCCATACACTGAGCCACAATGCCTGGAACCTCAGGTGATGCCTAAGCCTGGAGGGCTCAGTCAGCCTGCTGAGGGTTTGAGCAGAAGTTTGTGCCTGTGCATTCCCTGGAAACCACAGTCCCTCCCATATCAGATCTACTGGATGTTACTCATTGCTGCTATCCTGTGTCACTGCAGAATACACAAGAAACAAACCCAGCTTGCTGTAACCAATAAACAGTCAGATAACCCTCAAGGTTTATATAAATCATGTGTATCTGCTTTAAAATTCTCCTAAGATGAAAGAAACAGCAGAGATACTATCTAGCAATCTTCATGTATTTCCTGTTTTCAACATCCTAATGACGATCCTTGCATCTGTGGATGCAAGATTTCTCACAAAATGGTTTCCTTGTATTACCAATACATGTTTTAGCCTCTGTCTGTGTTTCCCATCTGCTCTGGGAGGATCTGGAGGCTGTGGATGGACTTTGGGAATGGCTCTGCCTTGCTGTCAGGATGCAAACTGCAGGTTCAAATGCCTGGCACAGCTGCACACCACAGGAGCTGTGGCAGGGATGACCTGATGCATTAGTAGTCAAGAGGAGTAACCTTTGCATTCCAGTACCCAGCACTCACTGTTGCTGTCAGGCACCTCTGCACTGATTTACAGGCACTCAGCTTTGATGGGAGTGGAGGAATTTGTTTCTCTCCCAGTCAGACCGAGAGTAAGCCTGAACTTACAAACATTGATCCAAAACACACTCACAAAAGGCACAGGAGAAAGACAAAGTACCAATTCAAGTTACATCCCTTGCTAGGAAATAGTTTTTAAGGCTAAAAAGAAAACAAACCTCCACAGTCTTATCAAAAACCATAGGAAAAAACAGCAACATGCCTGCTCACATGGAATTGGAGCTGTGATGCAAACAGTAGGAATTTCATGTTAAACATGGAAAACATCATTGCAATTTATATTTCTAGAATTGAAAAAAAGTATGCTTTATTCTCTGATGTTTATGTAGCACAAGAAGGTTTGCCAGCTAATAAAAAAAAAAAAAAAAACAAAACCAAGAAAAGGTATTTCTAAGATGAAAAACAAAGCAGGAGCTAAATCTGCTCACAGCCAAATGGTTGCTGTAGGATTGCAGTGGTTTGGACTGAAGGGCCCAGAGAACCACCTGCAGAAATTCATGTTGGGAGGCTTGAGGAGGAGGAAATTAATTTAGGGAAACAACTTTGTATTTGGTGGAAATAAATCATCTGGAGCTGATTTGAAAGACCAAACCTCCCTGCTGGCTGATGGAATGGGAGTGGGGATTCCAGTGGGGAGCACAGATCTGCCACAGGAAATGAAGTCAGGTCATACTTATGGATTACTGTAATCATAAGTTTCAAATGCTCTTTCAGGAGCTTCAGGTGTAATTTCACCCTTTCAGTGGTTTAAGAGGCAGGTAAGGAAGACTCAGGGACAGACTCTGTATCACCCACTCCTCAGTGGTTCTCTCTACTCTTTAAATGCTTATAAGCTAATTCCCACAACCAAATTTTAACTGGACAAATTACTTTTGAATCTGTCTTCTATGAAGACAGAAATATGCTATCCACTCTGATTTCCACCACCTTACTGTTCACAGTATAATTGCTGGCACAGATTCTTTACCTGCCTTATCTCACAGTCTTATCTACCCCTGTGCAATCCTAATATCTGTAAGCATAAATGTGAGTTAGACCCACAAGGATTTATACTGGATGCAGGTACAACAAAGCAGGAAAATATGGAGCTCTGCAAAAGAGCCTTTGACCCACCAGTGCAGCTGCACAGCCATGGATCCCTGGGCAGACACTGCAGCAAGGTCCCTGCGTGGCACTGCTGCACAGCCAGCTTTGGGAAGTGCTGCAGGCCTTTTGGCACACCTCAAACACCACCCTGTCTCACCAGGTAAAGCTCCTTTCCATCTCTCTAATTCGGGGCACATTAGTGAGGATTTATTTTCACTGCCTGCACTGTTTCATTTGAAAGTTACCCAGGGCAGTCTGAGACAGGTGCCAAATCCAAATTTGGTAAGCAAAACTGGAGCAAAAGGAAAAAAAGTTAAACTTAAAATAGCAAAAATCCCAAACCCTTAAAGAAAACATCTTCTTGGACAAATGAGCATAAACTAAAACAAAGAACAGAATTACTGGATAAATGAATGAATATGACTATTTGGTGGAAAAGTCAATACAGCTTTTGCCAGGACCCTCAAAGCTACTGCTGCTCAAAGCTCCTTGCTAAGAGTTCTTTGAAGAAACCAACAAGCACAAGGGTAAAGGAGTTTGAGCTGATGTAGTCTATTTGTATTTCCAAAAGATATCTGACAGAGTCCCTCATCAAAGCCTTTTAAAGAAGCTGTGCTGTCATGGGACACGAGGGAATGTTCTGTCACAGATAAAGGAGTGGCTGAAAGACGGGCCAGCAGCAGGGTGTCACTGGGGGATCCCCAGGTACCCAAACCAAGCCTGCCCAAAACGAAGCTCACAGAGGGCACCAACAGTGAGAAATTACCTGACAAAGCCTTCTCAAGATACCAAATTTTCCAAGGTAAAACTATTTTTTTCTAGGGAACTTGAAAGCCAAGTGGAGAGGCGCAGGAGGCTCTTGTGATACTGAAAGGCAAATCAGTTCCTATACTGACACACATAACACAATGCATACAAGAAAATCTGCTCAGGTTTGCACAGAAATAGGTTCTGAACTGTTCATTGCTGAGAAAGAGACCTCAAATTGTGAGAAACTGGTTTGGTGAAAGTGGCAGCCCAGTTCTCAGACACATCCCAAAATGAATTCAGTAAAAGCAGACAGAGAAAGTACCAAATGTTTTCAAAAGCACAGCCTCCACACTAAGAACTGTCACACAGCCTGACTGCCACCATCCTGCAGAAGAGGTGAATGAAGGGATATGACAGAAGTCTATAAAATCATGACTAGCACAGAGAAAGAGCTAACAAAGGAAGCCAACAGCTGCTCCATCTCTATTCTGCTGCAGGAGGGAGGGACAGCAGTAACAAAAAGGCAAGTTTTAGAGAAGCAAAAGGAGGCATTACTCCCCAGAACATGTAAATATTCTGGGACAGAGATTATATATATGAGTTCAAATATCAGCTAGAGAAATTACTGGAGGGAAAAATCATAACAATTTATAAAATCAAAGGAAAACTTTAAGCCAAAAGTAAGCAGGAGAATATTCCAGGATGTGTTTGCCTTGTTTTTTCCTCTGGCACTGGGCAGGACTGTTGCTGGAGTTCCACCTGCCCTCCTACAGCCCGTTAAACAGTTTCAATGGGGTATGTTTTCCTGAGAAGAAGTAAAGAGAAGAACATGAAGCTTTCTGGCAGCATTTGCAGTTGTAGGAGGAATGAATCTGACAGCAAGATCTGACTCCTTTTTCACCCTTACCCTCTGCATTTGCTCAGGGTGCTGGTTTTAGTGCCAGGGCTGACATGGAGCATCAAGGTCCCTCCTTACTCACACCACTGAAATCAGCGAGGTTCTGTGTCTGGAACAGAGGCTGAATTGGGTGGTCATTGCTCCTCTGGAAAATGATTTGGATAATTTATTAGTTTTAGTAGGAGCATGAAGTACAAAACCTACACAGCTCGGCTCCTTAACTTTTGGAATTGTGCTGTTCTGTAATGTTGAGATCAGAACATAAAAGGAACACTTAGCAGTTTAATTCACCATAAAGAAAGAACTTTATTGTCATGAAATGTTCTTGTTGGAAATGTTGTTTCTTCTTCATTTAGCAAAAATAACAATACCCCAAGGGGAATGTAGAGCTGTGAGAATATAAGCTTCAGACTTAAATAAATAATCCAAACCAAAAATAGTTCTTTACACTGATAGCTCAACTCCACAATGTAAAGGTGTTATTTTTAAAACTAATTTTATACCAAATCTGGATGATAATTCAGTGGCCCTTAAGAGTTCACATAAAACCAGATAATTGACACCCACAGGGTATCTCACTGGTCCTTATCCACTTCTTTCATGTTTTTGGCTGTGCAGTAATGCCCATTTTCCCTATCTGAAGGAAGCCTGATCAAGAGAAAACAGAAATACACAACCTGGAAGACTGGATTCATACATGTCTCAGCTATGGTTTGTTGAAGATTTCTCAGTACATGAATTGGGCCAGTAACTTTATCAGCATTATCCCAAGGTTCATCTGGGAGTCAAGTCTCTCTTGTGTGAAGCCATGGACACCAACAGAATCAACAGTGCAGTGCAGGCACTCAAAATCAGAGTATGATCTCAGTATGCTCACGTCTGGATCTCTCTGTTCAATTATAATGAAAAATATTGCAGTGGTGTTTTTTGGAATGTACCTGAAAAAATGCACTCGGTGTTATTTAAAGCTGTATATTTTTTCATTTTTTCCTCTTGAATTGTCAAATGCCTGAAAAAGTCTGTGCTGTGCTAGTGTTTTTTATATCACAGGAGTATGTTTTTGCTACTGACCAGCAAAACAGTTATTCTCCATATTAAAGTATTTATTTTCAAAAGACAAAGGAAGATGTTGTCTGCTTCTATTACGAGCAAATTAAGAGTAATGGCAAATGCTCAGCTTCATATGCTTATGGAAATTCATTGTTCTCCTCTTATAACTGAGCCTTTTATTTTATAACAAACAAGGACAGTCATTGGTATTCCAGCACTGTGGTTGCCTACCTTCTTAACTTCCACAGCATTCTTCTTAATTTATGTGAAGCCTTCTGATAATCCTTGAAGGCCAAAATTAATTGCTGTCTGTTTTTCCAAACTCTTTTAGGGTCCAGATTCATAGCACTGTGATAAAGATTCCTTGCCCTTCTTCTTGACTGAAATATATCTATATTAGTCTGCAGGTTGACACTTAAGTAAATCATTTATATGCAAGGCTGAATATGCTAATTGTAGAATAATTTTGAGACTCTTTCTCCTCTGCAAGATAATTATTTCAGTGTGTTTAAAAATATTTTGAAACAGAATTTCATGTGAAAGTCCTATCCGCCCTCAAAATTATCTTTTAAAATAGTATATTTTGACAGTTCCTGCATGGATAAAGATGTGGGGGTTTTAGCACAAGATAAACAGAATTTAACACATAACATTCCAGATAAACAGAACTCAAAAAATACTTCTGTGAAGCAGTTTTTATCTTCTGGGTCATCCTGGTCTTTCCATGAAGCAAATGCAGTTCTTCAAAATCATGAACCATCTCCCAGATGGATTTCCCCAGTTAAAAGGAGTCCTCAAAGAACAAATCAGCTCGACAATAGTGGTTTCCTTTAAAAGACACTTCTTTGCAGTTTCCATTCCCTATACTACAAATAATCCCATGGAAGTCACAACCCTTTAGCAGAGAAATCTGTAGATTCTCCAACAGGAAGAGGAGGATCTGTCAAGTAAAGATGAGTCCCAGGAGTTAGAGGTGCTATAAACAACACACAGTGGGTCTTATTGTTACATTTTTGTGATAGCCAGAATTTTGTGATTGCAGAATACAGGGGTTTATGGCATGGGAACAGGACTGGGTCCTAAACTTATGGATTTAAATCAGGGAAGAAAAAAAGCGCTGTAAGTGGCTAATTAAGAAATCCTTTGTTCTCCCAGATGTTCATAACTATAATATGGATGCTGAACAAAGCAACATTTGGGACCATAAAGAATTAGAATTTATAAAACAAAAAAATTTTCTGAGTTCTGTCTCTAGGCAGATGCCCTGGTTAACAGTGGTACAGAATTTGTTATTACATGGGCACAGTCTTGGCTTCAGATGTCATCAGTGTTAACAGATGAGCACTATACAGACCTTAAACCTCAAGTTATCTTCTCTGCATTGCAACAAAACCAGAGAAGGATGTTCCATTCCCATAAAGCTTTACACAGCTCTCATTTCCTGTGAGACAGATTTCATTGTTCTCTTTTGGAGTAGCTTAAATTTTTCCAGTTTTCAGCAAGTGTAATGCTTAGTCATCTGTCATGACCACATTTCATTTTAATGCATTTTTCCATGAGTTTTTTTCCAAATGGCCAAGCTGGTCATATTTGTTGTCCTTCAATAGATTAAAATTAGTTTATGATCAGGAGAAAATATGCTCCCAAGGAAATTTTAGGATGCAAAGTTAATGGAGTGTCCCAAAAGCCTCCAAGTGTCCTGTAGAGTATCCATCAAGCAAACCCCAAAGGTTTTGTGCAGTTTTACTTCCAAAATGATAAACAACTCCCTTGCCTCACAACATTCTGCCTCAGAGTTCTAAAACTTGTGCTGATTACGGGTGCATTTTTCATCAGCTTCACATTGTCTTTCCAAAGTTCTTCAATTTTTTTTTTTTCCTCCTGTTCTAAGCAATATGAATATTCATCTTGGTACTCACAGCAAGGCTGGATATCTTTGAAGCAGCAGTCATTTACGACTGGCAGTGACAGGTATTACAGCATTAAAATGGAAACACGATGGGTTTGATCTTTGCCAACTTTGTTCTTTCCTTTGTAAGAGTCAGTGTGGACGTGCATCACTCCATTGTACTCAGCATTATCTGTTCTTGCTGCTTCCACGGCACAAAATGTCTGCCCTGTCAGTACAATGACAATAAGTTGATTATGCTCATTGTCACGCATTTAATTAACATCAGGTCTTGCTTTCATCTTGAAATTTTCTCTGTGTTTTATTTTCCTTTATATCAAGTCTTGTTACAAATAGCAACCACTATCTGCAAACAGAGTTTTCTTTGTTTTCTTTTCTTTTTTCTCCTGTCTTTGCACTGCAGCAGCACAGAGGAAAGCTGATCTGTGGCTTGGTTCCAAGATACTCTCATGTTACAAATAATGACCATGTATGGAGAGCTGAAACCTGTCCTTACACATTGTGGTTTTCTCTGAGAGGCACAGGACAAGACTTTGTCTGATTTATTAAATATTTCCCAAGAATGTACAAGGTTGAAATTTCCAGAAGTAATCAGTTTGGCTTAACTGCATCCCAATCAAAGATCCCCATCAAATCCAACAGTGGGTATATTAGACATGAACCCAGAATAAGCTGAAAATGTTATTCATTGATGTTATAAAGGAGTGAATTTCCTCAATATTCAAAATTATATCTAATTTCATTATTCTCAAGATGAGAAAATTATGAATTATCCATGTTGTATAGAAAAAAACCCTCAAGCCTTACCACCAAATATCTCCACCCTGTTTCTTACAGCCACATCTCCCAGCTAATTGAGCAAAACTAGAAATGGAATCTCTATTTTTCAATTTTTACTGAATCTTACAATTCTTTTTTTCTAAGAATGCATATAACACACGTTACATGGCTTGAGTTAAGGAACTAAAAGGGAAATTGTATATAATACAGAACTATAAAAGGGAAATTGTATATAATACAGAACTATAAAAGGCATGTCAAACCACTGCCCATTGTATTTGGTCATACACTATCATTTAGAAGATGCGCCTTTCCAGTTTAAAAGGAAAAGGAAATGTCCATCTGGAGAATTATTTTAAACTTTTTCTGGATTCAGGAAAAACTTTACAAACAAGCAATGAAATTTTCTTAGCAAGTTCACAAACCTTATGGAGCGTTTCAAACTTACCTCCACTACAAGAAATAAAGCACAGTGAGCATTGGAACAAGTTCTTTTTTTCCTTTTCCTATAGATAGCCAAGACCTGGTTAGGACTAATGCTGTCTTAACTCCAGCTGACTTTGGTTTTCCACTTTGAAAAGTAATGAAGATCACCAAAACCCTGAGGAATCCAATACCAATCCTTTGCTACAATTGTAAGGATTTCATATGCAGGATTAAACAAAGAAAACAAACCATAAATAAAAATTTAAAAAGCCAGTATCTAAAGTACTTGATTTTTTAAGGCTCTTACCAAAAAAAAAAAAAAAACAAAAAAACAAAAAAACAAAAAAGATAAAAAAAAAGAGAAGAAAAGTAGTGCAATAAAAGGAAGATCAAATGGAAAAAATTAATAATTTCCACAGACATTAATATTCAGCCTGTATTTATAGAAAATAAGATAAACCCAAAGTACATTTCTAGTAGGACAATGGCTCAGGGTCGCTGTGCTCAACACTGGGAAAAGAGCAGGCAGAAAGAGGGGCCAGAAGAAAAGAGACATTAGTCTGACACATTTCAAAAGCTTTAAAGAGCTGAACTGTAGCCCTGCTTTCAGATTCAAGGAGAAAGCTCTGGACGTTGTCTTCCACATCAACTGCCCATTACCCTGTGAAATCTAAATATAGGCCCCATGTGACAAATAGATTTGACTCTAAAGAGAGACAGGAGAAAATATCTATCAATCAATAAGTTTTAAATGTGGTGCTTATACAGGTTCCAAAGCAATGAATATACGCAGGACAGTGAGGCTGCCCTGGAAAAATGCACTTTTTTTTCTTTTTTTTTTTTTTTCTAGAAAAAGTGTAGCATAAATTTTCTTCTGATATTTCATGTCATTCTACTTATTGATTGCATACCAAGTCTCATGAGCAAGCACAAAATTTTAATCAACTTCTGGACTCAATCCTGCCACCACAGACTTCAGTGGAAATTGGATCAATCCCATTATCTACCATATGACTCCACAGGGCTTCCACAGGGAGAACCTCATTTCTAGCTCCAGCCCGCAGGGCCCCCAAGGCTACATTTAAAGCAGTGAGCAATGTGAATACCAACTAGCCTAAAATAGCATTAAATGTGTTTAAATAGGCCAAGATAATTTGGACAGCTACAAAAGCATAATCCGCACTGAAAGCCCACCAATATTTCCCACACATTTCTTACAGAAAATAAGCCATAAAGCCCAGATGTGGTAAAAATATATCACATGGCCTCCTCCAGGCCAGGAGCACGTCAGTGGCTGAAAAAAATCCTGGCTGATTTACTCAGGAAGAAATTCAGCCTCTCTTTTGTCCCAAGGGTACAGACAGCACAAGCTGGAGAACACCTTGTTCAGGGAGGAGAGGTTCTACCAGTCTTGTTCCGTCGTGGTGCCATGACTGGCATTGCTGATCAGAGCAGGGAGCCTGCTGCAGCACATGCAGAGCTTGGTGAGATCCTCAGCTGGAGCAAACTAGCAAAACATCCCCTCTGGCCCAGCATTCCAGGGGATTTTGGAACATGGGAAGCCGTGGTGTTGAGATGGGCTCAACATAACAAAAACAGGGCTGGCTTCCAGCTGAAAGGTCCTGCTCTGACATCAGCTGGGCTGGGCTGGGCTGGGCTGGGCTGGATGGGCACTTGCTGGAACCTTCTCTTCACAGCCCCAAAGGCCTCTGGCAACAACTCCCCTGCTGGCAGAGGACAGAAGGGGAGCCCCAGCACACCGTCTCCCAAATTCCCAAATGCTTGGAGAGCAATGTGGTGCTTGGGAAAAGGTTTGGAGCTGCATGCAGGAGAATGCAGTGTTTAATACCCAGTCTGTTTGCTAACTACAGGAACATACAAATGAAACCCTTTTCCCCTCAATAAATCCCCCCAAAACCAGTAGATACCTGGTCAGTAAACATCAAGCTGAGACACAAAGTACGTTGACGGATCATTACATGAGAGTGGAAAAAACCATCATGAACAAACCCAAAGTCCTATGTTATGAGTGGTTTTCTAAACACTTAGTGCCACAAGAGTAGCTTGCAAACAAGCCTAAGATCTACTTCCAGGTTTAGGCCTTTCAGGAAATTAAGTGCTTTTGATAATTTTTTTGTTCCAGTTTCCTGTAAGACTAAGCATGTGAAAGAACTGGAAATTTCAAGTTCTGGGACTTTATGAACACCCAAAAGTAGTCCATAGGATGATTTGGACTAGGTTGCCTCCACTGTCCTTGAGAGAAAAAGGGAACAGCTGTTGCGGCAGCTCCCAGCTCCCTGGCAGCCAGACATTCCCCACAGAGCCTCTGCTCAACACCTGGGACAGCTGGAACTGCTGCCACCTCAGCACAGGGAAAATGGGCTGGTGTGGAACAACATCCCCACCTCAGTGACACCAGACAGGCCTCAGGAGCTGCACAGAAAATCCTCCTGGGCCCAGGTACAGCACCCCAAACCCTGCATGGTGGGAAAGGGGCCATGCACAGCAGCTACTGCTCATTACTTCAGATAATGGCTAGAATTAACTGAAACATTTTTGTAATACTCTTCAGGAACCTCATTCAATTTACCAATCCCTAGAAATTAATGGTATGAACTTGCATTAAATCAGTCTGTCATTAGCTTGGCTTTCTTTATGGCAACTCATTACGAGGCACTTCCTGCCAGCCAGAAGCCAAGAGAACGTCTGCAGGCACAAGTGAAAAAGCACCATGGGACATTAATGCTCCCTGCAGAGCTCAGCTGCATCCCACAGCACGTGCCACTCCCCAGGGATGAGCACAGGGTGACAGACTGGGGACACCATGGCTGGGACCCAGCAATAACCAGGATTTGCCCCACTTTGCTTGATTCCTTTGGGACTTTGGAATGGGATAATGTGGCCCTGTGTTCCCTGCAGCTCTGTGTCTGAGTTATCACAGGGACAAGGGAACCACCTGAAACAGGCATCAGCAGTAGGGGTGTTCTCCCTCAAAGTGCAGCTCAGTGGGATGAGAATCCCCAATTTCTCAGCATTGTAGAGAGGGGGGCACAGACGCAAGTAAAGCCCCGTGTCTGCTGGGAGCCCCACTGCCTTCAGCAGGGATCCAGCCTGCTCTGCTGCTTAAGCCACTTTTTGGGGACTGGAGATGAAGGCCCTTGTTATTTGCAAGGACAACTGCTCCAGAGAAACAGTCCAGTTCCTGGGGAGAGCTCTGCAGGGCTCTGTGAGCATCAGGTCACACAAGATCATGGAAAGCAACTGAGCTTCACCTGGCATATGTTCCACAGCTATGTGTGAGCGTGTCTGTGCACACCTACACAAACAGCATCATTGTTCTAAAGAGGCATTTGCATGACATTCTAGAAAAAAGGAAGGAAGAATTAAAATAAGTAACAGAACTGATTTGTAAGATCCATATAGCAGGAGATGTGGGTTCTTCCTCTGCCTTCTGTAAGGAGCACACAAAGGGAGCTGAACAGATCCACCAGCCCTCAGTAATCAGCTCACAACACAATTCAAATTGTTCAGATTTTCTTTTGAGGCTTGTAATTTTTTATTTATTATGCACAGTGAAACTTCACTTACCCTAATGTCTTATCTAAAAAAACCACACTTGTTTGAAATGAGGTCATGTCCCTTGACATACATTAAGTGATGTGGAAAGCCCCCATTTATCCTAACACCCATTTATCCATTTTAATACCATTTCAATAAAGGAAGTTTCCCAATATGTCAGGCTTTTCTTTTTTAAAAAAAACCCTCAAAGTTAATTAAACCAAACTCTACAATATTTATAACTTTTTTTTGTAGCTCAATGTGGTTTAGAAAGGTGATGTTAATATTGACATTAATTAACGTCAATCTTAATGTACTATTACATTAATAGGCTGGCATATCATTCAGCCTAAGGCAATGTACTGTGCTGCTCAAGCTATTTATAACAAAGTATTTTAAAGAGCTTTGCCCCCCACTAAAAAAAAAAAAAAATCAATTTATACTAAATGTTGTTGCAGAATCAGATTCATCACCCTGGGGATTAAGAAAAAACGAAAGACCAATTTAATGACAGGATTTAGTTCATTATTTATCTTCTAGCATGTAAATTATAGATTGCCATGAATTTTTCATCCTTTTGGTGCCCACTACCTAATTCATGCGAAAAACATAAGTCTGTGTTACAAAGAGTGAGCTCCCCAGCTCTGTGTACCAGGAACATCTCCTCTGCCTTTTGACAGACGATAATCTGTCAAAATGAAAAATTAATGGAGGCTCCCTTAATTCATCATCTTCTGCCTCTCTTCTATTAATGGATTTTTCCCCCCCCCCCTCTATAACTCTGCTTGCACTGAATAGAGCTGGTGGGTGGGGGGAGAAGATAAACAGGTCAGCTGACTGCTTCAGCTTGTGCAGGGCACTGTAATTCAGCTGATGGATGGATGACGTGGTATTTATTGAATGCACTGAGGAATCCTGTGGTTTCCAACACAGTCTGTGAGCATGCTGAGATAAAACTCATACCAAATGTCTCACCACTCTCAGCTTGGTCACAAAGACAAATACTTTGTACAAATGATCATAAAGGAGTGGCGTGAACTATGTGTGCTGTACTGCACACAGCTCAAGGCATCCATGGAGCAGTCAACAGAAAGAATAATTAGGATTCAGTTTGATTATAAAACGCATGTGAAAACAAATCAATCCCTCTCTCAAATTACCTTTGATGAAATAGTTTATGTTGCTGAACACTCCACTCCTCCCAGGATCTTAGAGCACAAAAAAGCATTTGTCCAGTGCACAAATATGCCATTCTAAATATTCTTCCTAATTTCCCTAATCACTGAAATCTAAAATCAGAAAGCTGCACCAAAGGTTTTCTGCTTTTCACAACTCATCTGCTTCTGCATGTCTGCTGCTTTGCTATGGTTGTGACAGGATAAAGCCCAGGAAAAGCATGCCTCATCACAGCCAGGGTGCTCTGACAGCCACATGACGTGATTGCTAAGGACAGAGGAGCTTTATGGAAATGGATCAGCCTACAAGTGAAACGAATATTTGCTAGGAAGAGCAGAGGGAATTATAATAACAGAAAAGCATTTCCTTTTATAAAGCACATGCAGTGCATACCCATACACGCTTTGATAGAATCATTTTATGCTATGGAAATCCCTACTCAAACATCCATTTTGAACACTACTGTAACATTGTGGGTGACTCCTGAGCTGCTTCACAGAAAATAAAAGGCCCCTGTAGCCTATGTCAAGCTGAGTGGTACTTTCAGAATTAATTTCTGAACTAGTAACCTGCAAAGCCCAGAATTAACAACCTCTCACATATTCATTTTAACCTGCAGCCAAACAGGACCATTTTCATTGAGGACTCTCTGTTCCTCACAGAGCAGTATAAATATTGCAAACAAATCCATTTATCACCATTGGTAGAATATGATCATGGCGCTGCAGGCTGGCCACGTCCCCCCAGTGCTGATGCAAAGATGCCCACAGAATGCACGGGCAAGCCTTGACCCAAATTCTGCAGCTTGCTCAAACCAAAACTGCTTCATTTTGGTAGAGCCAGCTGGAAACTAAAGAGTCTTGGCCTGGCACGACAGAGGCCAGCCTGACAATCCCCATTACTGAACCATGCTTACTACAGCTACAGCTCCATGTCTTAGGCACTAAGTATGATGAAATAATATCTTTTTCCCCTGTGATGGGGAAAGTTAAAGCAGTACTTTACCACTTTTTCAAAATAATTCCATTTGTTTATAAAATGTCTTGGTTAAATATGGTAAACGTTGGAGACCTTTCCCACCTCCCAAAATAAAATCATAAAAAAATCTCACAAATATATAGGGAATTAAGATCTCTCTTAATGGAAACCAGACTAATTTATCATTACCAACAGCTTTACCAAATTAATTGACCCTGCACATTCAAAAGTGGTTGCAAAACAAGAGTGGCGGGACAATAGATCTGGTACAAGAAATCTGTGGGATGAAAACTCATCAAGACCTGAAAGATGCCCTGGTAGCCTCCATAGGCTCCATAGGCAACCATCTACTTAAGGTGCCATGTTACAGAAAAACCCAAATAAACAGTCATTGTTCCATTTTCTCTTCAAGTCTCAAAAAACACCCAACAGCTTTGAAACCTGGGATTTTGTAACTTGCTAAAGAGAGCTCTCTCTCTCTCACCAAGTGCAAGGAGATGAAATTTTTATTGCTGCTTTCCATGCTGGACTTGACCTGGAAACCAAACACCTTTCTCCAAAAAAAAAAAAAGTTTACCTGCTATTCACCTAAGCTGGTTATTATTTCTTAATAAAGCACTGCTGTACAGGTAAGAGTGCAGCCATGCAGCACAGATATTTGCCTTTAAATTCTTGATGATGGAGGATAATGCAAAGGGGAACAACAGAATCATATCCCTACTTGCCATGGGCCATAAAAGGAGCCCCCAACAACTTCTCTCGTGATCAAGTATTAAATCCTTCAGATACCTAAAAATTATTATGCTGATATGGCTGTTAAGGTCAAGGTTTAAAGTATAATGTGGATCTTAGAAGAAATTCTAGTGATTGATGTAACACATCAGACACTTACCTTGAAAAAGGTATTATTCAGCTGCCTCCACAAGAAGATTAAAAGTGGGGGGAAAAGAAGTTGAAGAACTGGTTAAATGAGTGGTTGTTCTCAGTGGTCAATGTTGCAATGAAATTACTGTAAAAAATAGCTACTGATATTGAAACTTGCCTGCAACATCTTCTGATCTCTCTAATACATGTCCTCCAGGCAGCAGCTCTCTCCTCACCTCAGTAACCTTGTTACATCAGCTGGTTTCAAATATTAGCAATTTTCAAAATCATGACTGAAAGATGTTTTCTGTAAACTCTGCATGCGAAGTTTCTGAAACTTTCTGACCATGAATCATGCTCTGTTTTCATTTGTGTGGTGCTCAAGTTACTTGCACACAAATTGTTCCTTTTTGTTTTCTGAAATTGTATCTCATTATTTTTAATGGTTGCAGAGAGCTTGTGACCACCAAGCTTTTACACAGTGTTAAGTTAATGACAACAGAGAAAACTGGGCAGAATTTTGAAGAGCACACAGAAGTTTTTGGGATGTGGGAGGAACCATGCTTTGCTGAAGTCTTAGTTCATTATTAGTAACAACCTGGGGTTTTTCCACAGCCTGTGCTTAGTAACTTATATCAATGAATATCAAAGCTCCACTGCATTATCAATAGCCCATCTACTTATGACAACATCATATCTGTTATATAAGCACCTCCATCATCAAACCCATCACAGAATACTGACGTTGTACTGATGATTTGCCCCAATTCCAGAGTTCCATTTCAGAACATTATCATTTCCACTGTGGCACAGAAAAGAATGGACAAGGAAAAGCCACAGAATCTCCACAGCTGATGCTGCTCTGGTGTGACCCTGGGCTCAGAACGGCAGCAGGAGAACCTGCTCCCCCTGCTCTGTCACCTTCATGCCCACAGAAGCTGGGGAGACAACAGAAACATCTGCGCCTTGCTGCTTTGTTTACTCCTAGACACAACCAACCAAACCAAAACCATAAAAAAAAAAAAAAAAAAAAAAAAAAAAAGAAGTCTTCAATTCATATACCTGGAAAATTCAGTTTCAATTGCATAAATGAGGCAGTGCAAATGAGTCCCTAGACAATGTGCTTTTCAGCAGAAAGTTCACCTTTTCCAGGTACTGGATGAAGTTTGAAAAAAATGAACTTGAAATTAAGCAGGAGAGGCTGGGGAAAAGCAAGAGCTTTGGTATCCATAGGAAACCTGCCTCAAGGTTGCATCAGTTTAAGTTTTTGGCTGCTCTAACATCACAGCATTACCAGGCGCATTGTTCCACAGTAATATTTAGGGTCCTTTACACCACTTTTGTTACAAAGGTACATAAATGCAGCTCTTGAAGCCCCTTGATTCTGTTCCATCCAGGTTACCTTTGCTCATACCTGGAATTAATCCTGATTTACAGCTGTGCCAGTGGGAGCAGGATCAGGTCCTCTACAAAATCAGAATACAACCATGTTGTGGCCAAAAGATGTGTTTATGACTGAGATTAGCTTCATTAAAACACAAACTCAGAGAAATAAAATATGAGGCACCTGATTTTAGAATAAATTACCTTCATGAAATTATGGTCTTTTCTTTGCACTGCAATATTCACAGGAAATTAATGAGGTTGTCAGATGAATTCTATGAAGATTTATGTGCTGATTAGGTGACATGTCTTAAAACAAAATAAAATAATAAAGAACCTCTTCCATTAAAAAATCAGCACATTTAATTTGAATTCAATCTTTTATCAGATTACTTCTGTTTAGTGGCAAATAGTTCCTTTGTTTAAAAACCCTTCACAAAGACAAAGCCTCAGGAAAACATTTTGTAAAAGTATTCTGAAAGTCAAAGTCATTTTGACAGAAATCAAACCAGAAATAATTTCTCCCTGAAGGAATCCTGCTTTATTTTAATGATGTCTGGATTGTTTCCATTTAAATAGAGTAATGGGAATTTTGTTAAAAAATTTGATTCAAACTGTCCATTTTTAACAATAATCTTTCTTATAAGCTTAGCCAGTAATTTGTCATATACATTTTGTTCAAGTGGAGAAAACAAATATTAAAGGAAAACAATTTGACTAAAAACATCTTCCCTTCATTAAGGAGCTTTATGTTCTAATGTCTGAAAGTGAAAGTCTGCTTTAATGGCTGCTGGGAGCTGGGGATCTCTCTGTCAGACACTTACCAAGGCTTGCTTTCTGGGTAATAGAGGCTATTTATGGGGCTTTTCATGACCTTTCTTCTTGGTACTACCAACAGAGGAATACTGGAGGCATCTCTTTTGCATCCACATATCTGCTTGCTCACGGATTATTGTCTCGATTGTTTTCTTCATTTTGAAGAAAAATGTTGCATGTAATTAAGAGAAGATAAGAGCACAGTGCTGTGTGTTCTATCACACATCTCCCCAGTCCCTGCAGTCATTACACACACTAACTTACATTACACTGTGGAGACAGATAGATGGAAACTGAACTCCTTGCTTTATCGCCCCGTGCAGCACAAAGCCTGTCCCACATTCTGGAAGGTACTTCTTCAGTAAGGAAAGTTCTTCTTGGCTTTTAATACAAGTACAAGACAGCCATTCTTTTAAAAGAAGAGAGGGCCCCACCCTGTAACTGTTTACCCAAATCTCAGAGTCTTCCCAAGTAAAATTGAAAGCCTATTTACTTTAAGTAATCCATTTAATTTTGCTTTGTGAGAACCAGACATACTCTGATTCAGAACTGAGTTCCAGAAATCTTCTCCACACAAACACTTGGTCCTGAAAACTCCTTATCTTAGCTTTAAACTGAGCCACTTTGGGTGCAACAGAAGAATAAAAAAAACCCAAAACCCCCCAAACAAACAAACAAACAAACAAACAACCCCTCCAAAAAACCAAAACCAAGCAAACAAAAAAAACTGACTGCAGCAAACCTCTAAAGAGGTTCACTAAGCTGTAAAGAGGTTCTATATCCATCAGCTCTATAAAGTCTTGCTCTAGTGCCAGCTTCCATTCTCCCAAGGAGACAAATTCCTGCATGTCACACCAGCACGAGTCAGCCCAACTTTTTAACAACATTCTCAGCATGATTTCCTTTTACAAAAAGGATTTGTACAATGATGTGTAGGGATTTACAAAGTTTGGTTTTGGTTTTCAAGTTTAAGAAGAAAACAGATATGTTCCCCTCCAAATCCACTGGTAGCACACTTTAAGTAAAAAATCTTACACATTGCTATTCTGTTCCAATTGCTGTTAATTAATAGTCCTTTGTCTAATGACAATAAATTTGGGCCCAAGGACTGAATGTCTGAACTGGCCCTAGATGCCCAAACCATGCTAGGAATGAGTCAGGGGTTCACCAAGTGTCAGCACCAAGCACTTGGATTTGGAAAAGGTGTTTTTGCATAATGGCACAATCAAAGGTTGGAAAAACAAGCTTCCAAAGCAGCACCAGGGAGCACAACCTCCACTAAAGCAAAACCTGGTTATCTAAGCTCTCAGAGTTGAGAAGCACTGGAGGTAATTGCCACTATGTCCTACTGCCCAGGTTTCCCCTATGGTTCCAATTTGATACAAAAGCTGAGAGCTATATGAGGTTCTGAAAAATAAATAATTCAGAAGGTCATTAAGGTTGTACAGTTCAGTGTGCAAAACTTTGGAGGCACCAGGTAGCTGGTTCCTTTTCCAACCTGAGGGAGGCTGTTTGTCTATACATCTGTAATGAGAAAATAGTCTTGAATTTCAAGAAATAACTGATCACAGAATTCTATCAAGCGAGGAGGACTCCTCAAGCTGGAGTCTCAGAGACCTGGGTACACAGCACAGACTCCTACCTCTGGCTGTGATGAGACGTCTGGCAACAATAAGCAGACTGTTATCATCACAAGGGATCAAGTGCTCCAAGCAGGGAGGGTTTCACTGTCTCCCTGTGCTCTGGTTCAGTGCTTAACACCATAATTGTCTCTGCATTTGCTTCCTCCAGCTGCCAGGCTAAGTCCTGCGCAGTCCCTGCAGTCTGGTGATGCAGCATGCTCAACACAGACTCTTTCTGGACTGAATCCAGAGAGCTTTTATTTTATTTTCAACATTAGAATAACCAGATGAGCATGGTTAGGCTTAACACCACTGCAAGCCCTTGTCTGCATATCCCTGCTCTGTCCTCTCCAGAGCCCTCTGTAAGTTAATGCCAAGAGACTTCACCCAGCTAAAGATGCTGCTGCCATTTGCTTGCAGTGTTGGTCAGGTGTGTCAGAGGTGTAATAGCCAAATAGAAATGGGCTGGACACTTCTAAAGTAACTTTAAATTTTGTTTTTGCTCTCTATATAAATAAAATATCGACTGCTGATTTATACAGTATGACATTCCTGGCTCCCAGTTTCAGACCCAGAGCAAACCCTGGCAAACAGAAGCAGCTCAGGGCCACCTGGAAACCTGGCAATAGCACATCTCAGCCCCTGGGCAGTGCTGATAAACCACAGTGCTCACTCCCACCACAGGAACTGTAGGCTGGAGTAAAGAAGGAACAGTTCTGGTGTTGCAAGAGACATCAAAGGAATTAGATGCAGGCTCCTTTTTGTAGGTGTCGTGGGTTCTCCCTTTATTGTCAGATGACCCCTCTTTTAAAGTCAGAGGCCAATTTGATTGGTAACACAAAAGGTAAACCTTTCTACCAATTGGTCATCCCAGAGGGACATCAGAAGAAGGTCCCTCCTATGAGAAAGAATGTAAACATTCTTATATTTACAAAACATCATTCTTCTGTTTACCAGAAGAAAGACTGAGAAAGAAACCCTTTTTAATATTAACACATTCAGGCTTGAAACTCAAGACTACATTCTGGCCCTATGGATATCTGTGAGGCAGACAGAGCAGATGTGGATGGCTGTGGTCTCCTTGAGCTGCCCTGGCAAATTGAACAGATGTTGGATGGCCATGGCCCTGCACAGCCCCCGAGGCCAAGAGCAGGAGCTCCCTGGGCTGCTGGGGCTGTCCCAGAGCACAGCCACACAGCACGGTCAGGTCGAGGCTTCTTGGACACTTGGATTGTCAAGGAGCTGAAGAAGACTGATCTCTGATGTTAGAGCAAATCTCTCTGCCAATTTTTAAGCAAAGAGAAGGCAAACCTTTCTAATTAAATCATTTAAATATTTTGTTTATCATGAGGAAAAGCTAATCTCCTCCTTTCCTCAGATTTCTGTACTCTTGGATGCAGATGAACTATTTTTCCTGAAAGTTCTCTAAAATATTTAGCCTGAAGCAAATATTTGCATAAAAACTTTTAGTTTGAATAATTAAAACCTGGCAAGTGAAAATGCCAAATGCTGGACTACCTTAAAAGTAAGCAGTGTAACCAACTCCATCTGCAACAGACACTTGCATAACATTTTATGAAACCCTTTAGGGCAAGAAAAATTGCACTTTCTCTGCTGACATAATAATAATTTTGTATATGAAAGTGCTACAAATCTTTTAAGTTAGAGATGTCACTGGTAAAAAGCAAACAAGGACCAGAAAAGATCACAGCTCTACTTCCCAAACATCATGATATAGCTGCTGCACAAAATCTGTATGTGAAATGCCTCTGAGAAAAGCAGAAGAGCAGCCTGGTTTTCAGACAGCAATCTACAAAACAGAAACACAATTTTTTGCTTTTATTAAAAAAAAAAAAAAAAAGGAAAACAATTCTGAATGAAAAGTCTTTAAGTTAAAGATTTTTTTTTGCTTGAGCACTGATTTTATTAAATGTGGATGTGACCTGAATTCTAAGTGAACAATTAAATGCTATATGTACGAGATGGATCAGAATGGTGCATTTACAGACAGCACTTAATACACCAGTGAATATTACCAGAATGTTACCATAGATTGCCTAAGTTTATTATTGAAGAGCTCTGAGCCACTGACTAATCATTTATTACGGTTACATAGGAATAAATAACTTATAGGCAATGTATAAAGGTATTCTTTTTATCACCTTGTTACATCAAACATTTGATGCATAAAAGGAGTCAAAAAAACCCAACAAACCCCTCCACAAAACAACCAAACCAAAAAAGGAGCTGTACAGGAAGACAGGATAAAGGACAGGGTTTATAACCCAGGCTTCTCCCCAGAATTACAGGTTCTCTTTAAAGATGGGTTAGATAAATATCTTTCATGAAAAGCTTAAATGTCTTGCTGATCCTGCCTTAGGATAGGGGAGGATTAGCCAGCCCCCTTGAGGTTGCCTTTCATCAGAACTGTCTATAATGCTATGTTTGTAAAATGTTAGGGATTATCTCGGCAATAAGACTGTCTCCTGTTAGAACAAGACCTTAAAGAGACGAATTAATGACTCTGACTAATTGGATAATACAGCAAAGGATGGCTCACGTGCTGTATGGAGGTCGAGCCCTGGTCCTGTTTGGGCTGAGCGAGCTGGCACGGCCCTGCACTACAGCTGGCTCTTGGCTGCACAGATTGAGAGGCCGTGGCCAGCACTGCTGTTTGGGAACTTGATCCTGCAAAGGTCATCTCCTAACATGATAAATGCTGCAGCCAGGACGGGCCCTGCCCGCCGCCTGCTGCGCGCAGCTCTGCTCGCAGATAAGCACGGCGAGCTCCTGCACGTGTGCCTTGGAAATATCAGCTGGCTGTTTGATGTGCTGTGACAGTGTGGGAGGTGACCTTTCCCCCTGCTTGCTCTTCTCATCATCTGCTCACTGATGGAGCAGCAGGCGAGCGCAGACTGAGAAGGAAGCAGCGCTTGTGCGGTGTGAGAGCAGCTGCTGCAGCAGTGAGCTGTGCTGGAGGGTGCCAGGCTGCTCCCCGCTGACCGCAGGGATGCCAGGGCAGCACAGCCAGAGCTCTGTTTTGCTGCCATTCCCTAGGACAGGGGGGTGTTTTAAGCAGACCTGACCTGGCCTCGGTGAGCAGCAGCCTGGCTGCACCCCAGGATATTCCCCACACCACACAGGGACAGGGCCGTGCCCCTCTCAGGCTGCCTGTCACCAAGGGTGCAATTAGCACCCAAATGCCTGCAGGACAGACTCTCATCCTTTCTAAGCCTCAGTGAAAACTCCCTTTTCTCTCTTCAAGTCCCAGCTCAACCAGCCTAAGCAGAGCCTGGCCTTGAGCATCCTTGAACAATTCAATATATTTCCCAGTTAGTCACAGACAACATCATGGCGCTTAGCTCATCACCTCAAGGTCCTTTCCAGAGCCAGGCAGGTTTTTTTTCCAAAGATATCCATTAACATTTGACAGACTGAGCCTTATAGCAAATGCTCTGGATGGACCTCAGCAGGTGATCAAAGGATTCCTCTCTCCCACTGCAGGCTCTGCTGGCCTTACAAACACTTAGGTAAGGACCCCAAACCTTTCCTTCTGTGCCATTTTTTCTCCTGTTTTCAATAAACCAGGGGCCTCAGTGGGGCTTTTTATTTCTTACAGGCACTTGATTGCATTTAGCCTTTTACCGCTTTAGTGAACTAATTTTCAATCAACTTAAAAATGAATTCCAAATGCAAGGTCCATGATTAAAAAGAAACAGTTAATCCTTTGTGACAATCTGAGTCCAAAATTATGCTTCTAAATTATTTGGACAATCATTTAGGAGGAAAAAAACCCCTCTCTTTCCTAAGTCTGATTACATCAATGCTCTAAAGAAACATTTCTTCCTTAGGTCTGATTTCCCTGGTGGTTGTGATATAAACCCTGAACTTCTTAAATGTCACTTAATTTATATGATTTTTCTGTTTACCCTTTTAAAATGACAAGTTGTTCTCTAGTATTTATGTCTGTTTGAAAATTAGATATCATGGGCAATCCAGTGCTGCAGTTGCATTTCTGTTAGCTTAAGCTTAGTAAGCACTTACCATAAAAGAGAAAATAAAAATATGCCTACTCTTACTTTTTCAGTCTTTCCTTTTTTTTTTTTGCTGCAATGTCCACCAATTTCAAACAAACTACTCTAGTCACTTTTTACAGTTTGATTCTTAACAGGGTAAGAAATTTAAACTGGTTACTACTTTGCCTTTGGTGAGCGATGGAAGGAGTTATGGGCCTGCTTTTAACTCTCCATTGCTGCCAAGGGTTAATTAATTCCACTCCAGCATGTGGTCCCCACTGAACTCTCCTCCTGTGGCATCACCTTGCAGCGGGCAGTGGCTTGCAGACATTATAATCTTTTCAGAAGACCTTTTGACAGTAATGAAATTAAATTGACCTGTGTTGCATCTGGTCTCTGAATTAAGATGGCAAGATTTGTAGGCATCAGTTTGGACTGGAGAAGCATAGCCTAACGCCCCAGATCATGCTGAATTTAAAACAATCTCTTTTTCCTATAATAATTTTACAGTCTTTCCAAAAGGCCATCCCTCTGAACACAGGAAAGGTAAAACAAAGTTTATCATGCTAAACAGGCACATATGAATTACCTCTGTGTTTATAATCTGTTCTTGTAGTTTTATATCAGTGAAAAGAACATGAGCTAATCTTGAAATTAACCTATATGGCAAAATAGTTTTGGAGAATTGTAGAGAATGCTCACATTCTAGTTTGAGTCTAGGAAGATATATCAGCCAGGAAGAGAATTTTTTACAATAAAATGTAAAAAGACCTTGTTGTTCTTACCTAAGGAGACGAGTCTTGTGTTACTGAACTGTCTGTATGCCTCTAATAACTTCTGAGACTAAAAAAGTTCCTTTTCTAAGTTTATAGCATGGGGCAGATCTCTGGGCATTCCCAAGGATTTGGTAAAGAAGGCACTAAACTCAGTATCAGAAAGATCATACATTGGTTCTTTCTCTGGTCAGTGATCACTACTATGGAATCTCAGAATAAGAGAAAATAGGTTCTTCCCCATCTCTCCATGCAATTTAAGTCTCAAACTAACAGAAATTCCCACTAGTGTCAACCACTTAATTCTACCTGATTACCTGCTATATTAATATGATGATTTGCTCATTTGAACCCATTGATCTGTTGATTCAGTTTTAATTGCAACCTTGATTTGATCACTGTGTTGCTCCACTCTTAATTACCTCAGAGATACTACCTAAGATTGGCTCAGTTATATGCTGTTTTAATTTCATAGCTCCTGCTTATTCTAACTTTTCAATCCTGAAGTGGGACACCAGGCTGCAACATGGCTCATGAAAGCCAAGGAAAACTATTTGCAAGCCACTGGTGATGCTGCCAAATGAACAACCAAGTCATTCTCATAACTCCAGAAACCATTGGAAGCCCTTCATTTTTAAATAGGGAATCTAAAAGATCTGTCTGAACCTCCCCTCTCTGGGAAAGTATTTGAATATTAGTTTTCCACTTTGGGATTCAAAGGTTATCCAAATTTTAGGCAAAGATTTCTGAGGTCCATAAGCAGTAATCCCAAGATTATTGTTCCCTACGAAATAATAAATAAATAATAATAAAAAAAATCACTTGTTATAATTTTTACTCATACTGAATTCTTGCATAACCCTCCCTTAAGACAAAATTAAAATTTCTGCTGAAGCACAGAGAAAAAAGGAAATGAAGTTTGATAGAGGACACTTGTTGAATAAAAACTTTAAAGTCTTTTTTTTTTTTTTTTTTTTTTTTTTTTTTTTTTTTTTTTTTTTTTTTTTGTGTAGATGTATATGAAGAGCCAAACCCCCCAAAGGGCCTTACAGGAGTCATAATTAACTTTCATTGTCTCAAAGCCCAGGGCAGAAAGGAATTGAACCAAGGGTGAGAAAAGAAAGGTCAGAGATAAAGCGTTGCGTGAAATGTCACACGCTACGCAGGAATGGCATGCAGACATATTTGCCAGTTTAGTGAAAAGGCATAAATGCTCATTTTTCACCTGCTGAACACAAGGGCAAGGAGGAGGAGAACAGTGCAGCATAAAGCAATGAGAACAAAGGGCCTCTGGGAGATCAAGATGACATCCAGTGTGCTTTCTCACCTGGCATATCTAAAAACCAGTCGAGACTTGCCACCTTCCACGAGCACCAAGCTATTTTGGCAACCACCAAGGAAGAAGCTCTTACAAATTTTAAGGCAAGAGCTTCAGTACAGTTACTTTTTTGTGCAGCTGTGGGAGGTCCAGGCAACACACATCTCCTATGTACTTCCTTCTGAGAATAATTCAGTGCCCTAGTCTGCTGGAAAACCAAAGCAGCTGGAGCATCTGAGGCAGTATGCTGACATGTATGTATCAGTGTGGTGGTAGAATGCAGTAGACCAATATTTATTTGCTTCACTAAAATTAACTGTGTGTAATTTTGCCTTGCTTATATCACCAGAATTTCCTTAATTTTCTGTATTTTTGCTGGTAAATTTTGTAGGATTTTTCACCTCTTGAGAATATCTGGTGAGGATTTTCTTCTGCACTAAAACAGAGTAATGGAACCTTGGGACCTGGGGTGAAACCAGGATCCAGGGTCATTATTCAGTTCCAGGAGGCGAGGGTGAGATCTGAGCTACCAGCAGCTTGCACGGGCTTAACACAACATTTCTCAGCCTTCCTCAGTGGGAGCTGCTTTTGTCTGTTCCAAGACGGGCTGTGCTGCAGGAGGCTAGCTCTGCTCCCCCTGAGCAAGGCAGCGCTGCTCCTGCTGGATCCTGCAGCACAGGGGTGTGCCCTGGGCTGCCCTCACCTCACAGAGCAGCCCCCACCTGCACTGGGGGGGCTCAGGCTCTTCAAAAGGCACAAAAACTGCCCCCACATCTCCTCTGCCGGGTCTGTCTCTCGCTCTCTTTGTACCTGCCTGGCATAATGGGGTCTCCAGGCACTGCGCTGCTAATAATAACTTCAAAGTACCTTTTTAAAGTTTAAGAGTTGAGCTTGAAAACAACTCCTACGCATGACATCTTTTAAAGATAGCAGTCAGTGGACTAGAGAATATTGACAATTGCAGTACTAGGATAAGTAAACAAGTCTCTGTGGATTTGATAGCCCAATAAATATCCATTATTGCTTGTTGCCAGGCTATGTGCCTGAAAATGAAAATGAGGATAGAACAGTTCTTAATGGCTGATAGCAAAAATAATCGAGTCTTATCTAAATCAAACTTTATTGGCCTGGATGAATTATTTTTGGCCTCCTGTAATCAAAGCTGAAAATTCACCTGTCAGGCACAGTATGGTAAAACTCATTAGAGCCTCACCATGTGCTGTTATGAAATTGCTCCATATGGCAGTGCATGATTGTTTATTTACTAGATTCAAATATAGGCAGGTTTCAGAAATATATAAAAAAATAAATTATTATTTTCAAATTCCTTCAAGGTAAAAGTCTATATGCTAAAGTTCCAGACTCCTGTAATGGAAATATTTTACTTGTAGAAGGAATTTTACCTTGTGCTGCAGTGAAGCTATTGATCAGGCAATTGGCAATCCTCAAGTGTGAGGACTCATTAAAGCAAAGGTATATGAATCATTTTTTAATGACATCTCTTTGCTTTCAGCAGCTTAGCATGTGTCCTGGTTTCAATGGATGCACTGTAATTTAGGCAAGCTGTCTACAGACTTCAGCCATTACTCTTACCATATGTTTTCTTCAAAAATTACCATGCACTGGGGCCTGCTCGCTGCAGTCGTGGAGTGAGGTGCACCCTCTCTGCTGTATCAGCACGTTAACATTAGTTGAAAAAGCCAGAGTAATGTGCTTATAAAAAGAAATTCCCAATTAGCAAGTTTAGGGCATGTGTGTTAACTTGGATTAAATACATTCCAATTATGGGCAGCTCATTATTAAAACTACAGCCAGCTGTTTGCCAGAAATGTGAGATCTGGTAAACAAGTCTTTCCCTATTTTCCTCCAAAAGATCCCAGGTTATTTCCCCTTCTCATTGGTTCCCAAACAAGTACAACACTGCAGTACAAAAACTGCAGCTCTGCCACACCGTGTGTACATTTCAACGCAGAAAAATTCCAGGAAGTGTGGGGAGTTGGTTAAAATACAAGGAAAGTCAGATTTTAAGGGCCAGCAGAGCTTGCAGGATCAGGCACAATTTGGGAAACAGGCTGTTAGCAGCTTCCCTTACTAAGAACATTGGGGAAAAATAAATTATACTGAAACGAGGAGGATTTAATTTTCCTAGTTCCATATATTTTGATGTCCTCAGGTTCAAGAGGCTCATGTGCATGTCTTGGCTTTATTGTGCTTAACAGTTACACCTTTCAGGTGTCCCAGTTTCTGGGGCATTTCAGAGTGGGCTCAGATTACACAGAAACGTGCATTTGTCTTAAACCTTAAATATTAAATGTTTTAAAAAGTGGACACAAAACCAGACAGAAAAAGTGAAAGATACAAGGTGTATTTTCTGTTACATCCTTAACCTCATTGTTTTACCTAAAAATATATATACTTAAAAATACAAGCCACACTTTCAACTTATTCCATGATCCAGTTATTTCAATGTAAGTTAGTTACTGAAGTAGGATTTAAATGCTTCTGAACTGCAAAATATCCTTGGAAGTTTCAAAATAAGACCAGCGTAGAACGAGAGGATTTTACTTCCATACCTTTTTTTTCAGGCATCATTTTTGGGAGAATGGTGTTGTGCCAGAAGCTCACCAGTAACATTGACTTTTGTACTGCTGTATTTACAGGAAAACAGGAGCACAGCTCTTAGAGAGCACCAGCAGTCTGAGGGGGGTGGAATCTGTGAAATCTGATTTTTGCTCCAGTATCGATCAGATGAGTGACAAAATCCAGGATCTGCTCCCCACTGCTGATACAACAGAAGCAGAAAACCAAGGACCCTCTCAGAGTGGGGATGGAGGAGCTGGTGGCTGGAGGGAAATATCACAAACAGCAGCAAACAACACTTGCTTTTGATGCCTGTGCTCACCCAAAGCCCAGCTAAACACAAACTTTAGTTTCTGGAAAAAGGATTTATTCCTCAGCCCTCTGCCTGCACAAGCAGCCCAGCCTGGGCTGCGCCAAGCTGAGCTGTGCCAGGAAACTGCTGCTGTCTGTTCACAGGCCTTTTAGGTCTGATATTTCAATTACTCTTGTACAGTGCCAAAATATAACAAAAGAAAGGGAGTAGATGCAATTAAATAGAAAAAAAAAAGATAAAAATTGCTCATATAGCATATTTCATTCAGATACTGCTTTAGGCAGACTCAGGGGCAGAGGACACACATGGCCAGCTCAGGTGGAGGTCTCAGCATGGAGCTCAGGTGACCTGCAACCATCACACCAGTCCAGAAATCCCAGAGGGAAAAAAAAAAAAAAAAAAAAAAAAAAAAAAAAAAAAAAAAAAAAAAAAAAAAAAAAAAAAAAAAAAAAAAA
>VZUI01049886.1:0-14782 GCA_013401135.1 Cettia cetti
CGGCATGGCTGGGGGAGTTAATGACTTTACAACCTGCCGGGCGGCGACCCGCGGCGCTGCGCTCGGCGGGGGAGGGATGGAGGGACGGGATGGGGATGGGATGGACGGGATGGGGATGGGATGGGATGGACGGGATGGGGACGGGGATGGGATGGGGGCCGGGCGCTCCTCGGGCCCCGCCGCGCCCCGCCTGCCCCTCGCACCGCCCTGCTGCCGCCGCGCCCGGGGCTCGGAGCTCTCTCGCCGCTCTGTGCGACTCTTTCCGAGCCCCCCGCACCGAGAGATCCCTGCGGAGCCACCCGCGCTGCCCCTCGCTCTCAAGCGGAGCCCTCCGTTCGTTTCCTCCAGCACAAAACTCCTTCGCTGCACGATTCCTCCTTCTTGCCCTCTGTAGGCAAGCTCTGCTTCCCAGGGCATCCCTGTGCCCGGGCTGCAGCAGCCCGTGCTCCGTGCCGGGACACAGCACAGCATCCCCCAGGACGCGGGGAGCTGCTCCTGCTGGGGTGGTGGTTGAATCACAGAATCCTAGAATGGTTTGGGTTGGAAGGGACATTAAAGACGGTCTTGTTCCACGCCCTGCCACGGGAGGGGACAGCTTCCACTATCCCAGGCTGCTCCAAGCCCCTTCCAGCCTGGCCTTGAGCACTGCCAGGGATGGGGCAGCCACAGCTTCCCTGTGCCAGGGCCTCACCACCCTCACAGGGAAGGATTTCTTCCCAATATCACATCCAACCCTGCCCTCAGGCAATTTCACGCCATTCCCCCTTGTCCTGTCGCTCCGTTCCTAACAAACCATCCTCTCCAGCTCTCTCGGAGCCCCTTTAGGCACCGCGAGAGGCTCTCAGATCTTGGCCCTCCTTTCTGGCTGCCCCTGGCTGAAGGCAGCTGTGGGTGCGCAGGGTGCTGCCGGTGCCCGTGCTGGCACTCCGGGAGCTGCCGCCGTGATCCGCGGCCACAGGCGGTGCAGAAAGGGCATCAGGTGTCCCCGGGCCGGGCCGGCGGCTGGGCAGCAGCGGCTCCTGCCCGCCAGATGTGCTGTGATTAGTGCGGGGAGGCGACCGAGTCCTCACCGCTCCCTCACCAAGGGTTTCACCCTCAAAGTGGAGGGAGGGGAGAGGAAAGAGGGATGTCAGCAGCGGGACTCCTGATCAAAGGTGCTCGCTGGCAGGGAGGGGCAAGGGGAGGAGGGGGCGATCTGCTTCTGACCCAGCCGGAGAAAACGAGGGCGAGAAGCACAAAGAACACGGTTGTGCCTACAAAAGCAGGGAGGGGAGAGAAGCTTCCGTCGGTTCCTGGCTGTCCTGCCCTGCTGCACCCCGTGTGCTGTCCCTCCGGAGCCAGCTCTGCCCCGCAGATAAGCAGAGCTGGGGGAGAGGCTGTGCCTAAGAAGAAAAGAAGCCAGGCTCCAGCTGAGTGAGTTCCAGCGCGTCTGATCTTCTTCAGCCCCTCTCAAAAGCGGTGTCCGGGCAGCAGCCCCGGCAGGCAGGAGGAGGCTGTGCAGCACGGGGGATTTGGAGAGGGGGATCTGCCTGTGAGGCTCCGCGGGGGCGTGACGGGGCAAACCCAGGCGGCCTCCCGTGCTCTCCCCTCCAGGGCCCCTCCGTGCCCCTCTCTCCTGACCCTTCTTGCTCGTCCTGCTTTCATCCCCTTTCATCACTCCTGAGCCTCCTGTGCTCACAGGGGTGATACAAGGGCAGCGTGGAAGGCAGAAAGACAGTGTTTAAAATGCTGCTTGTCGTTTCACATGCTGAGTTTAGGCAGTGTGGTTGTTTCCTCGAGGTGCAGAGGAGGTTTTGAGTACTCTCAGTCAATGTGGGAACAAGGATGTGGAGATAAAGGTTCCCTTGCAGTCTTGAGACACCACCCACGTGAACCAGTGTCTGGGAAGGTTTGGTACTGTTACTCAACTGATTTAATACTTTTAAAATCTTGCTAACAAAGCCACCACAACTTACTCCCAGCCTCCTAATCATTTCCAATCCACTTCTCTCAATATTCTTTTTTTTTTCCTACTGTCTTTATTCAGACCATAAAGTAAAGCTGCCACTTTCCACCTGGGCCAGCTGGTTCTGCTGTGGGATGTGTCATGTGTTAGCAGGCCCAGCCTGGCATGTGCAGCAGCCCTTTGTGGTCTTGCAGCTCTACCATCACAAGGGGACTTTTCCCCAGCTGCTTTCCAGTTTCATGTGTCCTGTGAGCAGAAAGCAGGTCTGTACTGCCATCAGGCAATGTTTAAAGGATTTGTTTGAGGAGTTTGAGGAGTTTGAGTTTGAGGATCTCCCATGTAGCAGCATCCATGGTTTCATCCCAACTGTCTCTCCATAGCCACTGTTTTTCATTATAGGATGCCAATATCCTGTTTGGGACTGATTCACACTCATCCCCTGCCCTCTGGAAATTGCCTGGGATTATTTCAACCTCTTGTTTCATTGAATTTGCTTCCATCCACCAACAGTTTCTCAAGAAATCTTCCAAACACAACCAGGAGGGGAACCACAGGCCTCTGGAATGGAGAAGCAGTGTTTGTGCCTGCTGTTTGTTCATCAGGTCCTGAACATGACCTGAAGGGATTCATTCTGCTCACAACTCACCTGTCACAGGTAGCAGCTGCTTCTCATGGGGAAAGTCTTGGGATCACGATTAGAGAGGCTGAGAGTTAAGAAAAATGTATGTGAGACTGGCCTGGTGTGGAGAGGTCTTTAGGCACCTCCTAATTTCTCTGTGTGTGTTCCTGCTGCTGCCCAGCCCGCTGGAGGGGGCCGGGTGCTTGCCCCAGGACAGATGCCCCTCCTGGCCCTGGCAGCAGGAGCAACTGGACTGTTCTCTCCCTGTGAGGAGCCACCTGTGTGGTGCAGGCCCTCTGCAGGCACAGGCTTTGCCCAGGGCTGTGGCTGATCCTTCTTTCTGCTGCTCTGAGCAGCCCCAAGGATGCAGCTCTGTTGACACAGAAAACAGGGGCTTCGTTCAGCTCATTGTGGGAAGAGGCCAGGTCTGCTCCCGTGTGGACACTTCCATGTCCTGGTTTTTGTTTCCCAGAGGTGTCTGAGTGGTCCCTGGGCTGCTGGGGCAGGGGATGGAGCAGACCTCAAAGGACTGAGAGCTGTGTGGAGGCTGTTTCCAGCCCTCCCGTTGTGCTATCCCGGTGCCTCTGCTTTGGCTCCGAGAGGATCCTCAGCTCTTGAGTGCCCTCACGAGGGATCTGCAGAGCCTCTCCTCAGCCTCAGCACAGCTGCTCAGGCCAGGGGGATGCCTGCCATGGCTTAGCCCCCTCCCTCTGTGGGGGAACACACTGTTAAGCTGCATCCTTTGATCCTTTTCATCGCAGCCTCTCGGATCCACGTCCCACAGGCTCTTTTGTGTGCTTCCTTACACAGCTGCTTCCCCTGCAGAGTCGAAGGTGGGAAATAAAACCAGATTCCCGCTCCCAATATCTGCAGATCTCAATTACAATGGAGGTTTTGTGGGCCAGAAAGTGGCCCCCGAGGGAGCAGCCCTGTGGCAGCAGAGCCTGTGCGTGGAGCTGCAGGAGGGTTAAGCTGCAGATTTGCTCACAGAGGCTAAAGCTCAACAGGAGAGGTGTGGCTGAGCTGGGTTCCCTGCACTGGGCAGCACTGGCTGGGCCACTTGGCTTTCAATGCTGAGGGTGACAAAGTTATATTGGCTGGCAGGACAGCAGCACATTCACAGGGATAACCAGCACTGATTTTGTGGTGGAGCAGGCCAGGTTGGCCTTCCAGGAATGGTTCTTCCCCTCAGTTGTGCTCCTGTGTAATTTTCAAGGTGGTTTTTAGGATTGTTGGGCACCTGGTTGCAACACATCCTTCCCTGCAGAACTGCTGCTGCAGAGATTGGGATTCAAAAAACCCCAGCAGTGCACCTTTCTGCCTCTGAGTTTGTTCAGCTGCTCCCTTTGGGCTGGCTTTTGGATTCACGTGCAAGACTTTAAAGAGCAGCCTGGTTTTTTGCATCCAGTGTTGCTGTGCCTGGGGACACTGGATTTTCATGTAAATCTTTGGTGCAGGACCAAATCTTGTCCTCTGGCATCAAACAGGAGATGGGTGATCTTCTGACAATCAATCACACGGACATCTATGTGAAGACAGGTGCCATTGCTATGAGTATTGTTGTCAGGGGACTGAAGAAAATCCAAACTAACAGGGTAAGTCCTCTTTTCTTTTCCAGATCTCTCTCTGTTTAGGCTAGAGCTGGGCAAAATAATTCATCACAGAAGTAAAAGTTTGCGTGTGCTGAAGTGGTGGAATATCAAGTGGAACCAATCTATTGAAATGAGAAATATTTGCTTTTTGTATTTTTAAAACATTCCGGTTGTCAGTGGATTTCAGTTTCATTAATTATCATTAAGTATTATGCAAATCCCAGTTATTTCAGGCTGGTTTGATTCCAGCAGCTCTTTGGGGGTTTGTTTTTAATTCTGCATCAGTTAAAAAAGCTGCAAATATTTGCCCCAAACAACTGAGAAAAATGTTGTTTAGAGTTTTTCCAGGAAAAGCAAATATTCATTTTGTTTGCACAGCTACAGCCCTGACCTAAATAAAACTTTGCCTAATATGATGATTTCTTTATCTTAATGAATATAGCTAAGAAGAAAGAATGGAATACAGTCAGATTCCAGTCTCACTTTGCTGGCTTCTTTCACAACCTCACCATTTATTTTTAAATAGAAGTCCTGTTCCAGAAGCAAGCAGATATTTGTCTTTAAAAGGCCATAAAAATATCTCTGTATTGGAAGAACTCAGGTGGGTGACACTTTCACCAATGGGGAGTTGCCTTTGTACACCTGGGTTATGCATTGCAAACACAGTGTGCAAAATGGAGAGAGAGAACATTAAAATACAGATTTCCATCAAAATATTGGCATAGCATGATTAATGCTCTGCTGGTTCTTACACCAACACCCACACTTAACCCTGCAGAGCAGGACACAGTGGGGTTTTTTTCAGAAAAGTAGTGTACAGCAATAGAAAAGAGAAAGAGGAGGAAGCAACCTGTATCTGGTACCAAACCGTGCCCTGGGCTGCAGCAGGTAGTTCTCACATTTAGCCCAGTGTTTAGCACGGTTAAAACCCCTCTGTGGTCTTGTCATCACATCCCAAATCAACCAAAAAGTCTGTTCTTTGGCCAGAACATGAACACATAACCTTCCCTCTTCCTTCAACCCTCCTCTCCTCCAAGTTAAGAGCACCAATCTCCTGAGACAGGTCAAGGCACACGGCAGGGGGAAAGAAGGGACAGGCTGTGGTTTTTAGGGTGCTGGGCTGGTGGGGCAGATCAGCAAGGCACTGTTGGCAGGAGATCCATCCAACACCAGTTGCTGTAAGGAGCACCCTGATGTGCAGCTGCTAAAAACCACGGTGGTGGTGTGGATTTGTTCCTGTTTGGATACAGAGCCCAGCCCTGCAAGGCCTGGTCTGTGCTGCTGCTGTGGGAATGAGCCATGGTCTGCTGCAGCTGCCCCCTCTGCACAGGCACAGGGGGCTGGGCCCTGGGGCTGCCCCTTGGGTTATAATAAATGCTGTAACCTGCACCTGCCCTCCACGTGCTCCTGAGTTGGCTGCTGTGCCCCCCAGCACCTACAAAAGCACAGTGTGTGAGGACCACAGTGCTTCCAGGACTTGGATTTCTCTTCCTAGGATGCAGAAAAGAAGGCATGCAAGGAAACTAACCTGCTTTGTCAAGGATTTTTAGTGTTAATGGCAGAGATTTTGTCTTGAGCAGCTAACCCAGCTCTGCTCTTACTTGCTCTGGCAGATGCCAGAGTTCCATCTGCCTGGCAGGGAGGCAAATGTACCCTAGGAGGGCAAGGACCCGGTGTGCTACTCTACATGGTTTGAAATATCAACATATAATCTACATTCATCAATAGAAGTCACCTGGGGAGAGAGGCTGGCAGACAGGCTTCCAGCCCTGCACACAGATCAGAGATCCAGGTGAAGAACAATCTGTTGTGTGGGACCAAAGCATTGGCCTGAGGAGAGAGTTGCAGCCTTTGTGTGGCAAAGGGATTGAGTGGACCTGTTTTAGAGAAAGGGAGCATTAAATCACATTCCCTAATTAATCTTTTTACCTATATAATCACTTGAGGCTTCACACTAGCAGGGTGACAGCAAGTTTCATTGCTCTCTGGCACGTGGGCTCCCCTCATGGGATCCCTGCCATTACTGTAGTGTTCAAGTGCTGACAACCTGAAATTTCTTGTAATTGATGTTCAGGGGATGTCTGAATTGCAGGTTTGTTTGAGGATCTGGGCTTTGCCTGGTGTCAATCAAGCTGTGCAGGTGGGACTCTACTGGGGCTGACTGGTCACACCAGTCAAGACTGGCAAACTGCTTTTCTTTTTGAAGCATGCCTTCAAAATGTTGGGCTTTGAGGAATTTGACCTTTCCATGTCCTAGCAGATCCCTGGATAAAGTATATCGTGAGACTGATGTACACAACTTTAGCAAGCTGAGGAAGAGATGAAAGAGCTGCTGAATCCCAGCATCTGTCTGTCATACTAGTTGTGAACATTATTTCTCTATTTCTCGATAGAAATGCTACCTGTAAGGTCCTGTTTTCCTTCCTGCCTCCCCACATGCTGATGTTCTCCTGTGGAACTCTAAAACACCCCCTGTTCCCATCTGCCAGAAGGAAGCGTGTGTATCACCTCCAGGACTCAGCTGCCCAAATGTCCTGGATCAACTTGTACCTGCCAAACTCTTCCCAGGAACCCACAAGAAACCAGCTGAAGAGCAGTAACACCGGTTGTGCCTCTGCCGGTACCAGAGCCAGCCAGGACCATCTTTCCAACCCTCCTCGGGGCTCGGGCCACTTTTGTCCCTAGGGTTTGTTGTAGCAGCCGCCCTCCTCGATGGCCTGCACCGGGTGTATGGGTAGCACCAGGTGGGAGATGCGGCTCCACAGCCCGCTCAGCTTGTCCGAGTCCATGTGGTCGAAGGAGCTGGGCGTCCTGCTGCCGGTGAACTTGGCCGAGAGGAAGTCCCGGACCCTCTCCTCCACCTGCTGCAGGCCGATGTGGCTCTCCAGCGTGTCCTCCTCCAGCAGCACCGTCAGCAGCAGGGCCACGTCCTTGAAGGCGGCGCTCTCGTGGTCGCAGTACTTGTAGAAGATGAGGGTGGCCCCGGCGGGCAGCAGCTCGAAGCGGTGAATCACCGCGGCTCGGCCGCCGGCCTCGAAGGCGGAGCTCAGCTCCGAGTCCACCTCCAGCTTGGCGCGGTCGCTGTGGAGGCCGGCTTTGTCGCTGCCGTCGATGTGCACCGTGCTGCCGTGCAGGGCGGCCGAGTAGGAGTCGGCCAGGCGGGCGCTGAGGCAGCGCAGGGTCCGCTCGCCGCTGCGGGCGGCCGCCAGCATGATGGTGGCCGGCTGCGTGTGCTGCGACGCGTTCAGGTGCTTGCGCAGGAACTTGCGCCCGCGCAGCCACAGGTGCGGGCTCTGGCCCGGAAAGCTCTGCTGCAGCTGGTCGAACTGCGACAGGAACGCCTCCACCGTGGGGTTCTTGCGCGGCTGCTGCGAGCTGGAGGTCGGGCTGCAGAAGCAGAATATGCAGAAGCCGAGCACGGCGAGGCCCACGATGAAAAGCCCTGTTCGACAGCGGAGAGACACAGACGGGGACAGGAGTCAGCCCCAAGGGACCTGCAGCTACAATGGCTAGTTCTCCTCTCCCACACCTCCCCCCTGCGCTAGGAAAGTGGAGCAAGTTGGCCGGGAAAGGTGTAGGGGCTGTGTTGTGAGACTCCCGCTGCAATGCACCGGGTGAGGGAGCCGCAGCTCCGGGGATGAGGTTACAGCCCCGTGCAAAACTCCCTGAGGCTGCCCACGAGCTTTCTGCTCTTCCCCCCTTCCCTGTTTCCTTTAGGGTTTGTGGCCGCTCAGAGCACCACACGTGGAGGTGTCTGACCCAGGTAAAGTGCTGCGTTCCCTGCCCTCCTCCATTCTATGAGGGAACAAAGGCCACCGTGATTCTGCTCAGGAAACAGAAGGCAGCAAGGTCCAGACACAATGGCTCGTGTCCCTCTCCATGGCAAAGCAGAGGCTCTTTCTAACAGGAGAAATGTGTTGATGCAGGTCAGCATCGCTGTTCCTGCTTAGAGCCCCATGACAGAGCAGGGCTGGGGAGGGGGACCCTCAGCACAGGCAGCCCCCCTGACCTCCCAGGACATCCCAGGGCACTCACAGCATCATGACCACAATATGCCAGCTTTTGAGGCTGAAGAGCTGGGGGGGGAGCTGCCACTATAGGCTCAAACTGAGCCTCTATTTAAGAGGCTGTTTTTTTTTTTCTCTCAAACCCTCAGAAGAGGCTGTGAAAGGTCCCGAGAGAGAAGAGTAATTAAATGTGCTTCATTACTTGCTCCTGGAGGATCAGTGCCTTCTGGTCGATGAGTAACATGCAAGGGAAGCTTCTTTTCCTCACCTTTCCACAGGAGGGACTCTTTGGCCTTCTCCTGCTCTGTGTTTTGGGTGGTGATGTTCTGCAGGGAAGATTGAGTCTCTGGGTTTGTGCCCCCTGCAGCAAGAGAAAAGAAATGTGCCACTCACTGCTGAGGGAACAGGTAAAGGCAGCTGCAGTAGGCAAAGCTTTAGAAGGGAATACTGCTTTGGGTTTATACTGCCCTGAGTCTTGGCTCTCTCCTCTTGGGCTGGGCAAGGAGAAAGACAACGCAGAGTGCAGTGTGGCTTCGTGCCTTTCAGAGCATGACAGGAGCCAAAGGAGAGAGAAAGAGAAAAGCCAAAGGAGAGAGAAAGAGAAAAGCCAATTTCTTACACCTTCTTTCTTGCTTTACTCCAGGAAAGTGACCATGGCTACTAGAGCTCTCTGTTGTAGTATTGAACCCAAATATTGCTCTAATGCCTATGGGAAGTGTAGGAAGTGGAAGAGCAGCAGTGTGCAGCCACCAGCTCACCTTTTGGTCTTTTCCTTAATGTGCCCTGGGACTCCTGTGCTTCTTGCTCTCTGGGTGCCTCTGGCTCCCAGTCTGAGAGAGTGACACTGCTACTCTTCTCTGCTAAGAGGCCCCTGGGGACATCTTCCACGCCAGTCACATCCAAGTGTGTCACTTCACTGTCAGAGCTCCGTGCCTTGCTTGTTGACAAGGCATCTTCCTCTGTCTTGCAGAGGCTTTCACATTGCCCTGTTTTCTCCTGGTGCTCCCATGTTTCCTGGTGGACAGGGCTGTCTCCTTTGCCTTCCACATTCTCGTGGCCCAGCCCAGCTGTGGGGAATAAAATTCACAGACCTACAGTTAGGCTCTTTTAGCCCAAGAACCAACAACTCATTCTCCTGCTCTGTCTCCTCTGAGCCAAAGCCCAAGTTATCAGGCTCAAGGGTGGGGAGAGACTCACCTTCATCCAAGTCCTCTTTTTCCAGGGGTCTTTCTGAGACACCTTCTCTTGTCTTGTCAGACTCTTTTGGCAATACTTCAGTTTCCTGGGCAGCTTTCTCCTCTAGTGTGGGGCCAGCTGAACCCAACAGGGTTGTCTCTCCCCCATCAGGAGCTGATTGACACACTGAAGTGTCCTCCTCTGGTTTGCAGGGTGTCACTTGGTGTCCAGGTGTTTCCTGGGTGGGCTCTTGGTGCTCAGGATGCTCTGCTCTGCTCCCCACCTCACCCTGGGCTGGTCCAGCTGTTGGGATCAGAGTTCACAAGCCCAGTGAGCCACACAGGAGTCGAAAAAGCTTTGCCACCACCCACACAACTCCCGGTTCTGGCAGTGCAGAAACATTTACCCCCGGTGAGACAGGAGAGAACAGAATGACCAGAAGTGAGAAAACTCTTGGGTTGAGATCCAGACAGCTGAGTGAAGACAAGGAGGAATCAGGATGCTGCAGGCAATTGCTCACCACCTCACCACCTCCTACAAGCAGACTGATGCCACGCCAGTCTCCCAGCAATGGCCACCTTGGAAGCCACCCCCTTCTCCCTTTCTTTCTGTGCCCCAGCTTTTGTTGCTGAGCATGATGTTATAATTGTAGTCAACAACTTTTTTCCCAATCTTCTGCCCACCCCAGGATATTTGCTGGGCAGGGGCAGAAAGCCTTGATGTGTGCCAGCCCTGTTCAGCAATAGCTAAAATACTCCTCTGTTTTCAACTTTTTTTTCTCTCTAAACCCACAAATCCAAACCACAGAACTTACAGCTGCCATGCTAAAGCTAACTCAATCCCAGTTTATGTCCTAGGTGGGATGGGCAGGCAATTCCTTCCTTAAGTGGTAGGATATGTCACCACATCTTCCATAGATAGTGAGTTTTCACAGATAACGATGGATTTGAAGAAATCCTAAGGCTGTTGTTGAGTACAGTTCTGCCAATGCACTTCAAGCATCTGTCTGAATGTAGATGATAATTCTGCTCATGCTCAGTCTCTGTTTCTGTCCTGGAGCTGCTCTCCCAAAGAGCTATGGCAACATTTAATTATAAATAAACACTGGAGCATAATTCAATAGAGAGATTCTGTGACTGAACAGCATTTGTGACATATTCTGACCCTTACAGAACCGAAGTGCAGCTCAAATTTCAGGCACTATTTGTGAAAAATTGCTTATGACTGATCAAGCACTACAATGACATAAATGATTACGCTATAATTAGGAAAAAAACACTGATAAAAAGGGCATGGAATGCCCTTCTAAGTTGAAAACAGAGAAAAAGCTGCACTTGTCACTTGTCAGAACATGATTTTTACATTCTTTTTTGCTGATTATTACAGTAACACTTCTGACTATCTAAGACAGACCTGAGCTGGTGATGGCATCACTGTATCTCTGACACACTCCTAGGTAATAGTCATTACAAGGCTCCCACAGAATGCAAGTACAAGGTAACGTGAGGAAGCTTGGATATATCCTGCTGTTCAAGCTGGGCACAAACTAACTCCTTGCCCTACCTCTTCCAGAGATTTTCCAGCCACAGGTGGTGGAAAGCTGGCTTATTATTTCAGCATCTGAGGATGGGAAGCACCAGGATGTAGGGAAGAAAGCTCTTCCAGTCTGGATCTCTCTTCAGCCTTCCTTGTCCTACCATCTTGAGACACAGTCTAAACCTTGTTGCAGATTGGAATCTAAAACTGAAGGTAACTTGTTCATCTTGCACCCTTTTAAAAATGACAGCAACTTGCTTTCCTTGGCTTGGAAAAGATGGGATTCTTTCACTGCTTTAGTTTTCTTTTGCAGGGCTTCCCGTGCTGGAAACGCAGCAAAGGGATTTTCCTAGCAGACCGAGTAAGCCAAGGATTCACTTACCTGAAGGCAGACCCACGCTCGGATTCTCTTCCATTTTCCTTTTCCCCGGAGCTGTGGCTTCTGCAGTGTTCGGTTTCACTTTCTCCGATGTTCATACGGAGCTGTATGTCCCTGCTCTGCGAGAGGCTGCCCGAGTCCTACCCCCGTCACGGACACCATCCCGTCCCGGTCCGGGCAATTCCAGCTCCACAAACCTGATAAGCAGAAACACAGGAGCCGTGATTCACGGTGGAGAAGACTCCTCCTCCACCATTCCCAAGGTGAAAATGGGCGGCTGTCGCCCATAACCATGAACCTTCAGCCCATGGGTTGTCAGCTACTTTGCTCGCCGTCAGTCCAGGGGTTAATGCAAGCCGCGTTTCTCCTGGGACATGCCAGGGGGGTGAAGGCGCTGCTGTCTCATCGCGGCAGGTCCGGAGCCTGGGGCTCGGCAGGCTGCTTTTGGGCAGGCAGGCAGGCAGGCCGACACGGAGCAATGACCCTGCTCCTCCCTCACTCCCAGCGTGTCGGATGGATCCGGGAGAAGCACCCCGCGGGCTCACGAACCCTGCGGAGCCGCAGCCTGACTCCTGCACCCCTCCGGAGACGATTCCCCCCGGCTAAAGCACTTTGGGACAGGGCTCAGACGGAGCCGGGCTCGCTGGTGTAACCCAGCTGATGCCTTTCCCAAGAACTAAGGCGGCACGGAAAACTCCCAAGAAACTTTCCCCGCTGCAGAGCGGTCCGTGCGGTTTTGCGTACAGAGACCTCCAGCCCAGCAGCTGTTCGGCACAGGGGAGCAGCTCACACGATTTGAGGGTGCAGTCGCTGCCCTGCCCGGCTCTCGTCCCTCCCCTCCCTGTTCCCGATGCCGACGCTCCAGCAGGAGAAGGAAGTCAGCAGAACAAAGTGGAGCGGGACGCTTACCCAGGCGGGCTCGCAGCCGGTCAGGGCGGCGATCAGGGCCAGAGGGGCGGCAAGAGGAGGCCAGCGCTGGCCCTTCCCCTCGCCCTCCGTCCCGGAGGCCCTGCGGTGGCAGGACACCCGCGCACACCCGGAGACTCCGCTGCAAACGTGACGGTGAACTCTGCCCTTCCCTGGCTCCCGGCTGCCTGCTGGGAGCTGTAGTTTTCCTTCCCACAGGCATTCTCGTCAGGAAACAATAACTTCCCTTTTTTCCGCGACTCTGAGCTTGTGCGCTTTTTTCCAGGCCCGCTGCATGGCTGGAGGCTTCCTGCATTCGGTAACAGTGTTGCGAGTGGAAGCAGGGAAACCAGAGCGAGGAGGGAACTGGTTTGAGAGTTGATTTAGGAAAAGTACTACGAGAAAAGCAACCCAAATACGTAGGCAGCAAAGCCCGGGCTCTGGAAATGTCACATTGCCAATGCAGGGAGGCTGGGGAGGGTGAAATGGAGGGTCTTCAGAAGCATCAGCCTGGAGGGAAAGGGATGCAGACCCCACCCACTATCCCCTGAATCCATCCACCCTGACCATCCAGAGACTGCAAAGAGGGGAAAGGTCTGAGGGTGTGTGTTTGTCAGCCCTTGGCCTCATTTAGGCAATGCTTTTTAAAAAAAAAAAAAAAATAAAAATAAAATTTCTGTTCTAACTTGTGGTGCCTGCACAGTGGCTCATACAGGCATGGGTACGTTCCAACCCCTTCCCTATTGCTCCTGCCCAGGACACATTTCATGGAAAGCAGGAGCAAGGAGCACGCCAGGGGAGAGACAGCGGCAGAACAGAGACAGCAACGCCCCTGGAACTCAGCTCGCTGCCTTTTCACCAGCATCCCCAGAGGAGCCCGGCACAAATGGCTGAGACAAACACAGGGAAAGGAGCCGGCATGGAGCGGCTGGGACTCCTCAGTCTGGGGGGCAGAGGGCTGAAAAGTGTTGGACTGATGTGTTCGATTTGTTTCAATTTGACAAAATCCCTCCCTTGCTAGTACTGGAGGCACTTGTAAAACAGGTAAGAGGTTGGGTTCAAATGGGAAGAAAAAGAAACTTTATGCTGTATGGAAGAACCCTTACTGGCCCAGGGGGCACAGAGGCAGCATCAGAGGGGTCAATAAAATGCCATGTCACCTGGGGGTGTCAGCATGTGCACAGGCATCAGTACTGGCACTGCTCATGTCAGGAAGGTGATGAGAAGGCGAGGTGTGCTGGCCACTGCACCTTTTTCCTGACAGTGGCTTCCTCCTTCACCCACAGAGCCTGCGAGGGACAGTGGCCATGGCAGACTCAGCCCATTCCCTTGTCATGACCAACCTCTCACCAGGTGCAGCAGAGGCTGTAAAACCAGGAGAATGGAAAAGCAGGAAGGAAAAAGTCAGGACAAGCTCACCTTGAGGGCCCTGCTCCTGTCTGCCATCAACTTTGCACCCTGACTCATCTCCATCCGTAAGGAACAGCAGAGGAGCTGCAGGTGGCAAGGGTTTCGTGAAAATCCAAATATTTTCTATCCCTCTGTCCCTAAAACCATCCAGTCCCTTCAACACAGCAGTTGTTTGGGGATGAGGGGCTGCCCTTTCCTCAGAAGCACAAGTGTCACAAAACTGCTGGCAAGTGTGTGACAGAATCAGGGGGTCATTTCAGCCTCTCCAGCTTGAGAACCTGGTTCCCAAAAAGTTGTTTGGCAGGAAAATTAACTGGCTGGCCTAGGGCATGAAGTAATCACAAAACAAATATAAAAGAGGATCTTGACATTGTTATGTTGATTTATTTTTTTTTTTTTCTGATGTGGTATGTGTTATATCTTCTTTTATTTTTGCTTTAGAAAACAATCCTCGATGTGCGTGTCCTGCTTTTAGGACTGAGAGGACTGACAATATTTACTGGTGGTACAGTAAGAGGTATGTATAACTTATCTCACAAATAGTCACTTGGTTTTGGGTGAAACTGCAACATTTACAGTGTAAATTTACATCTAGTAAAGAATGTAAGTTTTGTTTAGAAATCTTTGTACAGAGAAGACAGGCACAGGAGTGGAGGAATTGCATATTGAAAACCTCCATTCATAGGAACTCTACCACATGCCTGGGTAAAAATGCTTTATCAAGAATGCAACCAAACGCATTTTAAAATCCCTACCAGTAATGCATCTGAACAAACGGGTAAGGAAAGTGAAATGCCTAGTGAGATATTCCAGATCTGATTAACCAAAATGATTCCCACACTAAGGAACACAGCAGTGCAATGTTATCAGTGCCAGGGATCTCACGACCCCCGAAACACCTCCGAGGTTCCTCTCTCCGCTATTCAGTTGCTTTTTTTGCTTACAGTTTGTGGTCTTTTTACCCGCGAGAAATGCAAAGCTGGCCTTGTTTCGCTACCCTGGGGTCGCACACAGAAAATAAGCGGGCGGGCAGCGGAGGCGCCGGGCCGGGCCGCCCTCAGGGGCCTCCCCCGCGAGGCCCCGCGGGGCTGGGGGGGCCGCGGCCGTCCCGCATTCTTTTCACTGGGGGGCAGCAGCCGCGGGGCCGCCGGGCGGGCGTTCCCGGGGCTCCTCCCGCCGGGCCCGGGCCCGCTCCCGGTGCCGCTCCCGGTC
>VZUI01049887.1:0-39477 GCA_013401135.1 Cettia cetti
CTCTGGATCTCTGCAGCAGCTCCAGGTGCTGCTGCTGTTGGATCCAGGGCTGGGGCAGCTCTGCAGGTGGGGAATCACCTGAGAGGGAGAGGGGCAGGATCCCCTCCCTCAGGATCACCCATCGAGCACCAGGATTCCCCTCCCTGCTGCTCTGTGTGTCCCCCAGGGCAGAGCTGTGTCCATTCCCTCAGGTGTGAGCTCTGTGTCCCTCTGGGTGTCCCTGTGGCACCTCCAGGGCTCCCACACAGCTGATCCCAGCAGTGACACTGAATTCCTGCCCTGCCTCCTGCAGAGGAGCTGCACAGAGCCAGGAGAGGAGATAAAAAGGAATTGAAGCAGGGGATTGGGGCCTGTCTGGAGAACTGCTGGACAGGCTCTTCAGGAGCTCTGGGATGTCACCAAGGACATGGGCTCAGGGGAAAGGTGACAGAAGGGCAGCAGCGCCCCTGATTTCCCTCTTCACTGCAAAAAGCCATGAGTGTAATTATGGCTGCACTGCCCTGTGTTAATTAAAGCCCAGACTTGCTGCCTCCACACATGCACTCAGGTATTGTAGCACAGGTGACTCTTTTTTAATCTTCTAGCTGGGCCAGAGGAGCAAGGCCTTGCTCCTTCTCACCAGCTTTAAACCTTCACCATGAAATGAGAGACTGATAAAACACAGAAACACTGAAAGAAATTTTCCTTACTTGTTTAGAAACTGAAATTCCAGCATAACACTCCCAGGTTCTCATGGAGCACTGGAGCTGACAGAAGGGCTGGAGCTGAGGAGATCCCAGGAACTGGGAGCACAGGAGCCCCTGCAGCTTCCCAATCCTCTCTTTTCACTGCAGGATGGTGCCTTACAGGCAAAATAAATAAATTTTTTTCCTTTGCTGATGGTTCTGCTGACAAGGTCCTGCACCAAACTCTCCGTGAGCTGCTGCCAAGTTGGGCTTTGGTCTGGGAGAAGAGAACCAACAACAGAATTTGGCAGTGGGCTGCAAGACCACTGGAGTAAGGATTGTGTCCAAGTTTCCCCCAGGATTAGATTAAAAGAGAAGAAATCCTGGAGAGTTTGTGATGAAAGAGAATTTTTTTTTGTCTGCATGGTAAACAATGCCCATTATTAAAGCTCATTAGGATGTGATTTGTAACCAAATATTACAAATATGGCTATTTATTACCAAATTATCCCATGGTAATCCCTTGGGGCTTCCCAGCCAGGACGCTCCAGCAGAGAGCAGGGAGATAATCTGTCCTCTGGCAGCTGCCAACAGACAGGCTCTGCTCAGAGAGGAAAATCAGGCCTAAAGTGCAAGAGGAGCTCAGGAAAAGGAAGGCTGTTCTCAGGGAGGGTTGGAGCATCCACAACTGACTGCTCAGCCCCAAAAAAGGCAGGGATGGGGGGGCTTGGCTCTTTGCTGCTGTTCATTTATCACTGCAAATGCACCGAGCTGAAAACAATCAACATATTTTCAAACACTGCTGTTCATTAGGATAAAATATTTCCTTTTCTGCCAGGCCAGCAGAGGAAATGGACTCAAACCCCTGAGGTGGCACCGTGATGTTGTGCAGAGCTTCACCACAGCCCCCAGGGGAGCAGCTCCAGCTGAGCCCTGCAGCGGTTCCGTCTGGTTCTGATCTTTCCAGGCCATGAATTCTGCAGCAATTAAAGCTGCTAAACAAAGAGACAGCAGAAACCAGACATTTTGTGCATATATCTCTCTAGAACCATGTGCAGGAGGGATGGCTGCTGTTGTTTCTCCAAGGAATCCCAGGATGGTGTGGGTTGGAAGGGATCTCAGAGCTCATCTCCCCCCACGCCTGCCATGGGTGTGGAAGTGAGTAGGTGATGTTGCTGCTTGTCACCTGTGTGTGGCTGTGGCAGGTCCTGCTCCTGGCTGCTGTGTGCCATGGGAGGTGGGGGCTGCAGGGAAGGGATTCAGGATGCTGCCAAACCCCACATTCTAAAAAGACCAGACCTTTCATCCCTGCACCTTCTGTCCCCACCTTGAGCATCCCTCATACAGGAGCTGGACTCCATGGTCCTTGAGGTCCCTTCCAACTCAGAATATTCCATTATTTACTTGTGGGAAAAACACTCAGGGGCTGCCAAAAAGCACCTTCTGCCCAGTTTGTCCATGCTGGCATATAAACCCCACAAAGGATCACGTTCCAGTGCTGAAATAATCCCACTGGTACAAATCTTGGCTGCTGTTATTTGAATATTGAATTTCATCTCACAGGAAGTCGGATGAAACATGGGAGTGCCTCAGGGCACTGACTGTGCTGGGGGGAGAAGATGGGAAATCCTTGTGTCTCCTGGGCTCCTTGAAGTGTTACAGACTGAACGTCCCTGCACACGCAGCCGGGCTGTGAAGTGCTGAACTGTTCTGTTCTTTCTGCTGGAACAGCTTCTCCTCCTGGGCTGATTAAAATGTCTTGCACTGGCTGCTCCCAGCATCCCGACCCCATGACCACTGAAACCCAACCCCAGGAGGGCCGGGCTGCCTCGGGATCTGCTGCAGAGGCAGCTCTGGATGGGCCTGGGCTGCTGGGGAGAGGAGCAGCTCCTCACACACAGATCCACGGGGAATTATGGGGAGGCCCGGCTCTGTTTGGCAATAACCGAGTTATTCAGGAGTGGGTGGGTGTCTACATACTTCTGTCAATAGCAACATCATCCCACAGAAAGAAAAGACTATTCTGGCTGTTCTGTGGTGAGGGAGGAGAAAGGGCCTGGCAGGGATCTCCTCATCACTTCCAGGAGGAAGAAAAAGCATCTGAACCCCAGTTTTGCCATCAGTGTTCAGCAAGGCAGGAAAGCTCCTCGCTGTTTCCAGCCAAAAGCGGGGTGTGAGAGGAAGCTGCTTCAAGGTCTGTTAACAAAACGCTGCATGGTTTCTCTCCTGTTGCAGCCCGTGGCAGGAGGGAGGGTGGGAATGTGCAGCAGCCGCTGCTTCCTGCCCGTTCCGCTGCACAGGAGCAGCGCCGGGACAGCGCCCGGGCACGGCTCCAGCTCTGCCCGCACGAACCAGACCCGTGCATCCACCCGGGAGAAAGCGCCTGGCTCCGGCTCCTGCTCCTGCTCCATGGGTAGGAAATGCCCAGGATGCCGCAAATTCCCTGCTGTGCTCAGCTGGAGCAGCGGCAGAGCTGCCTGGAGATGCTCTGCGGGCAGGAGCGGTGAGTGTGAGTGTGAGTGTGCGAGGGGTGAGTGACAGTCCCAGGACAGGGTTCCACGGCTCCGTGCCTCACCTGAACAGCGCGGTGCTCCCACGGAGGGACCCGGCGCCCGTGACCCGGAGGGATCCGGGGCTGCCAGGCGCTCTCAGCCCTCTGGAGCCGGAGCAGTTCCGCAGGGAAGGGGGCTGTGAATGCCCAGCCTGTCCCTCAGCCCCCTCTCCCTCCCACGGGCCGGAGGGATGACACAAAGGGCAGCCCTGAGCATCCCGCAGCGCCCACCCGGCATCCCAGGAGCATGGGCTGGCACGGACAGGCCGGGGCCAGCGGCACACAGCCCTCGGGGACGTATGGCTGCTCCCCACCTGACGGGCCCGGGGCCAGCAGCTCTGCCGGCATCCAGCAAAACCCCCGCGGAAATTCCCGCAGCGTTTTCCTGTGAGCGCTGCTGGATGTTCCCTTCGGCACCCCTGAACCAAGCCCCGGCTTCTCCCGGGCCCGTGCCAGCTGCTGTCCCCCGTGGCTGCCCGGTGCCAGGCGGGCTCCGTGCTCCGAGCAGGTCCCGGTGCCCAGAGGGGCATCGGGAATTGTTTTCCCGGGCTCCAGCTGCTGTTTGGCAGCGCCCAGAGACACTGCGAGCAGCCCGGCTCCTCCCGAGCCCCGGCAGCAACAATCGTGCCTTTGTCTGCGGGCTCCCGACGTCTTTATTCGCACCGTCAGCTCTCCGGGCAGGAGACGGGCTCCCAGGCCACGGCCACACGTTCTCTGAGCAAACAGCTGCTGCTGCTGCTGCTCCAGGCCATGTCCCGCTGCCCCCGGTCCTTGCCGAGCTGCCCTGCAGCTCAGAGCGGGCCCTGCTCGTCCCCCAAGCCCCAGCCGGGGATGCCACGGCACAGGGGGCTGGGCTGGAATGATGGATCAGATCCGGCCTGGTGTGAATTTGTGGTGAAATCCCCCTGGAACAGGCCCTGGCTGTGCTGAGCAGCAGGGAGTGCAGAGAGCCCTGGCACCCCAAAGCCACAGAGCTCCCAGACTACAGCTCCTGACAAAAACCACACTTTTTTCACTTCACTTGGAGTTGTTCACTCTGTGAACAGCTCCACCAGTGCCACCAGCACCACAGCCACCCCGAGGGTCAGCTGGGAGCAGCTGGGAGTGGGAACAAACACCCTCAGCAGGATGCAAAGCCATCTGTGCACAGCTGCAGCGTGGGGCTGTGTGTGTGCACGTACCCCGAGCTGGGAGCTCGCTCTGCTGCCCAGGGACTGCTCTGGCAGTGCCAGGCAGTGCCCTGAGGGATGGCTCTGCTCCCCTGGCCAAGGCAGAGCAGGTCCTGCTGCTCCCCAGTGGGACATGCTGGAGGTGAGGAGAGCAGCTCAGCTGTGGAGAGCAGGAGGGGAGAGCTGGGCTGTCCAGCCTGGAGAAGAGAAGGTAATTCCCCTGTATCCTGTCACTCCAGGCCCTTGTCCAAGGTCTCTCCTCATCTTTCTTGTAGCTCCTTCAGGCACTGGAAGGCCTCAGTGAAATCACCCCAAAGTTTCTCTTTTCCAGGCTGAACAATCCCAATTCTCCCACTCTTTCCTTGCAGCAGAGCTGCTCCATCCCTCTGATCACCTCAGTGCCCTCCTCTTGGGCTCCAAGAGATGGATGCTCAAACTTCCTACCCAGTTCCAGGCACACTGGGTGGAGGGGTAGGGAGCAGCCCAGGGGCTGCAGAGGATGTGACAGTTGCTCCCAGAGCAGAGTTGTGGGGACCACTCCTGCTCCAACAGGAAAATGTCCAGGACCAAATGCATCCTCTCCACACACAAAACACCGGCTCTGCACCCAGGAGAGCCCCAAGCACAGCCCCAAATTCACCTGTGCTCGCTCTGCTGGGGCAGACCCCACATTTCTTGGGACCGTGGTGGTGCTGGGAGAGTTCCCATGAGCACAACATTCCCCCTTGGACCTCGGTGCTCGCCAAACTGGTTCAGTGGGTTTGACTCTTTTGTTATGCTGCTTCCCAAAGCACAGCTCAGCGCCTCAGCCTGCTTCCCAGAGCAGGGCTCTGCTCCTCAGCCTGTGCCCCAAAGCACGGCTCTGCCCCCCAAAGCACAGCTCTGCCCCCCAAAGCAGGGCGCTGCCCCGCAAAGCACAGCTCTGCCCCCCAAGACAGGGCTCTGCCCCCCAAAGCATCGCTCTGCCCCTCAGCTTGCCCCCCAAAGCACAGCTCTGCCCCCAAAGCACAGCTTAGCTCCTCAACCTGCCCCCAAAGCATGACTCTGCCCCCCAAAGCACAGCTCTGCCCCCCAAGGCATGGCTCTGCCCCCCAAGGCACTGCTCTACCCCCCAGCCTGCTCCCCAAAGCACAGCTCTGCCCCCCAAGGCACGGCTCAGCCCCCCAGCCTGCATGCCAAGGGCTGCAGTGGGGTGGTGGCAGAGTTGGGGACCTGTGTGGGCCCAGCTCTGCCTCTGGGACTGCCCTGCCCCAGGAGGAGGAGGATGGTGGGAGGAGGAAGCAGGGCTGAACCAGGGACAAACCCCAGCAGCGCTGGCACCTGCTAATTAGGGCATTGGCAGTGTCACCCATGTCACCCAAAGAGTGTGGCTGCCCGGGGCTGCTCCCAGGGCACAGCCCAAACCCGGGCACCTCCTCTGCCCTCTGCCAGGGCACAGCCACCTCCTGCCACGGGGAGCCCACACTGATCCATGCTGGTGTCACAGAGCCCTGATGTCACATGGGCCACCCTCTGGGGCAGCTGCCAGGTGACCCTGGGTGCCAGCCACACTTCCTGACCCACTGATTCCCCTCTGGGGTTCCCTGAGCTGCCTGGGGCAGGAATCCTGGGTGAGGAGGTCACAGGAATGGGCACCACAGAGCTGGGGTTGTCCCTTCCCATGGCACCTTGGCAGGGGTTGGCTCTGGGGTGTTTGCACCCACAGAGCAGCCGCCATCTCCTTCCCCACCCTGTTGAATTCCTTCAGTGGAGACCCCTGGGATCCAGCCACAGAGCCCCTCCACCACCAAGCACGTCCCACCAGGGGCCCAGCAAAGGTGGTGGCAGAAGCCACCCCATGTGGACAGTCCCACAGTGGAGTGGGAGCTCCAGCAGGGTTCCATCCTGGCCCCATCAGGGGCTCCTCCCCTGGGGCCCTCTCCCCATTCCCTGCCCTCCCCAGGCCCCTGAGCCTCGTGGGGGCTGTGCCCATCGTGTGGCCCCATGGTGGCAGAGCTGTGGCCACATCTGGCACGGGGATGTGCCACAGGCTGGGGGACTTCCCACACGGAGCAAGAGAAAGAAGGAAAGGGCTCTTGGCCATGTTCCTCTTGGCTTCCTTCCACTTTCTGCTTTTGATGTTGTTCTCCCTTTTTCACGGCTCCTTGCTCGAGCCTTGAGCCCCAGCAAGCCTGGAGAGTTCATCCAAGAGCAGCAGCCAGGGCTGTGTCTGCTGGGGGAGAGCAGCACACAGCCCTGGGCCAGCACCCCCCGAGCAGGGCTGTGCCCCCCAGAGCAGATAAACCCCAAATCCACCCCTTGCTGGGAGGATATCTCAGTGCCACCCTTTTCCCAAAGGTGCCTGAGGCCCTTCAAACACCCAGGAGAGCGGCCCTGTGCATGGCAGGAGTGAAGCTGAGGGGAGAAGTGGATGGGACACAGAGGGGCCTGAAGGGCTGCCTGCCCCCACACCCACCTGCACTTTGCCCCTTCAAGAGAAGTATTTGGGGTGAGGAAAACCCTGCCAGTGCCACCCCTGCCCCCTCTGCTGCGTGGGGTTGGTGGCAGTGATGGATCTGATGGCACCGGTGAGGCCTGGGCTGAGCAGAGCCTGTTCTCTCAGGAAAGAGAACAGGGCACTGCAGGGGGAACCCATTGTCCTTTTGTGCCACCCCCAGATCTCCCTGGACCTTTGAGCAGCAGAGCCCTCAGCCCAGGGCAGCCTCCCAAGGCCGCAGCTGCCACAGCCCCTCAGAGCATGGCAGACCCCAGGGCTCAGCACAGCCTCCCCTCAGAGCACAGTGACCCCAGGGCTCAGCACAGCCTCCCCTCAGAGCATGGCAGACCCCAGGGCTCAGCACAGCCTCCCCTCAGAGCACAGTGACCCCAGGGCTCAGCAAAGCCCCCCGGGGCACGGGGTCAGGGCCATGGCGCAGTCGCTGCCGGCCGGGGCTGGCCCCGCCCGGAGCCTCCTGCAGCACGCCCGGAGCTTGGCGGGACAGCAGCAGATTAGCTGCCCTGCCAGCTTTGCCTGGATTTGGTCACCTCTAACAAGGACCTTCCACCCTGCCTGGCAGGGCCTGCCCCAGGATCCCCGGGGAGCTGGGGCTGTCCCCTGGCTCTCCCCGGCCGTGGGTGAGGGACCTGCGTGGCACTGCAGGGTCACCCCGTGCAGGAGAGGGGCTGTGGGGCACTGGGGTGTGATGGAGCCTCGGGAATGTCCCTGCGGGAGCAGCCACCACCAGCCCCCATCCCACAGAACCCAAAAGGCAGCCCAGCCCATGCTGGTACCAGCATTTCCAGGAATTTTGGGGCACTGCTGCCCACGCAGCAGCAGCAGGTGTCCAGAGGCCAGCTTCGTCACACTTGGCACTAAAGGCCACTGGCAGGATGAGAAGCCAAAGATTTTCCTGACAAAGCAGCTTCTGCCCAGCAAAGCCACGTGAATCCCCCTCAGAAAACAATCGACTCACCGAGGTTCAGCCGAGATTTCATCCGAGGCAAATCCTTCTGTGTCTTCTCCCTGCCAAACCCCTCAGCTTTGGGGAGAGGGGGCTCTCCCAGCCACTGCCTGACACAGCTGGCAGTGCCACTTGCAAACCTACAGGAGCTTGGCTTGTTGGGGAATTTTCATGAATTTTACCTGATTTGAGCCTCTGCCTCAGCCCAAAGCAGCAGCACGCAGGCCCTGCAGAGATCCTGCCTGGCCCTTTCCTGGTTCTCACTCTGTGCTCCTGCCTCCAGCTGGGATAATCCCCCCTGGCCCAGCAGAGCCCCAGGTGAGGCAGCTTCACTGGACAAACAACTACAGAAAATTCCACGTTTGGGATTCACAGAGGCTGGGCATCTGCAGGCAGGAATAGGGATGTGGGAAAGGAGCAGGGATGGGGGAACAGGCTGCAAGAGGCCTGGGCAAAGCTCCTGCACAAAGATAACAGAGGAGGCAGAAAGGCAAAGACAGGTTGGTTTGAAAAGATGCAAAAGGGTTTAAAACCAGGGAATTGCCTGGTTATGGCTACAGTCACCTTTTGCCTCTTCTTAAGGGAACCTGAACGTCACTGAGGCAGCACTGAAGGGATGTGCAACACCTACTGCCAATTCCCAAGGGATCCAAGGGCTCCAGGAGCTGTTGGCACAGCTGGCCCTCTGCAGTTGGCCTTTTTGAGCCCCAAAGACAGAGCAGGAGAGTCCCTCAGGCCACAAAGGTAACATGGTGTGGGAGGAAACACCGAGCTCTGCGGTATTCAGGAGCTGGGGGGCGAGGCTGAGGAAGGTTTAAGCTGCTTTCAACATCAGTTTTCAGCGTGACAGATGGAGGGAAGGGGGAAAGAAACCCCACCCCATCCTCTGCTTGAGCCTTTGGAGGCAGCATGCTGTATTTCCAGGGAAGCTTTTAAATCTGACCCCATTGTTGGCCACCTGCTCTCCTCAGCACAACAGCAACCCCCCCAGGTGCCCCCCTGGGAAAAACCCCAGCACAGAGCAGGACCCTCAGGCAAAGCCAGCTGTGGGAGGGAGGGAACACACAGCTCTGACACTCAGCTGGCTGCAGCCCTGATGGTGGAAGCCCAGGAAGGTTTGAGGTCAAGGGACCTTAAAACCCATCCAGTGCCCGCCCTGCCACGGCAGGGACACCTTCCACTGTCCCAGGGTGCTCCAGCCTGACCCTGAGGCACTTCCAGGGATCCAGGGGCAGCCACAGCTTCTCTGGAAGTTTATCCTGAAGCACCAAAGACACAAAAAGCAGCAGCCACCAGCCTGGGGCTCTGCCACCACAGTGACAGCCAGCAGCTCATCCACATCCTGCTGCAAGGAGAGGTGGAGTCAAGTTTGGATTTTTAGGACTTGATTCCCTGTGCTCACATCCATCTTAGTATGGAGATGGTGGAGTTTGGATCCTGTTTAGATCCCTCTCCCTCCCCAGCACTCCCAACACACAGAAGGAGGTGGGCTGGGATGGGGGGGTGTCTCATTTGCACCCCCTGGGGTTTCAGAGATCCCCAATCCCTAACAGGGCCCCTCCCCAGCACTGCTGGGACACAGCCACACCACCCACCCCACGGGCAGATTTAGGGGAAGTGCAGCTGTGAACCAGGGATTGCTGCAATGGTTTTGCTCCAGCTGAGTGACCTTGGAAAGGAGCATCCTGCCCCAGGCATCTCCATCTGCTTTTTCTGGACACAGAGGAGAAGTTAACACATTCCCATGGAGCAACTGTTGGATGGCAGAGTGGGATTGGGAGATCCTGCCCAGCCCTTGTGGTGCTGAGCTGGTGCTTCACCACAGGGCAGTCTGGGTCACTCAGATCACTGCCTGTACACTTCAGGTCACTTCCTGGGCTCCCCACATCCCCTTTCCAGAATTCAGCCCTTCCCCAAGCAGTGGGGGAACCTTGTAACCACCACTTCTGATTTAACATTTCATCATCTCCCCCTTCAAGGGATTCGGTTTGAGGGAAAACAGCAAATTCCGATTTTTTTTTTTTTTTAACAAGAAAGAATTCCAAGTTTAATCCTCTTGGGAGCAAAAGGATTAACAGCAGGTTTTAACAAATAGGTTTCCAAAAAAAAAAAAAAAAAAAAAAAAAGCAAGCTAATATTCCACACAAGGCATCTCCATTTCAGTACTTTTTGATACAAATACAACAGAGTGAACCAGGAAGCTCCCAGACACGTGGAGCTTCCCAGGAGCACCAGTTTTCACCTGGAAGTTGGTGTGAGGAAGACAAATTTAAGAGTTGGGGCTGAAGTGACCCCAAAACAAGCAGCAAAGCAGTTTGGGGCTACAGAACTTCCTCAGCTGGGGGGTCCAACACAGCTGAGGAAGTTCTGCTCCCCTCATGGATTAATTCCATCTCCTGACTTTCCTGGCAGATGGAGAAGTGGCCACAGGCACCCCCAGGGAAGAGGTGTCAGAGCAGCTTCCTGGGATCCCTCACAGCCAGGATCTGCTCTGGCAACGTTTCAGGGCAAGGAGAACAACTCCAGGCTCAGAGGCAGCAGCGACACCGCTGAGTGGGGTCACCCCACTGCTGAACCCCCTGAGCTCCCAAAAACTCCCTCCACTGAAACACCAACTCCTCCAGAACCAACACAAAGAGACTCTGAAATAAAACAGCCTGGAGTAAGTAAACGAGGTGAACGTGATGTTTATGAACAATCAACAGTTTCCCCTTAGATGGGCTCCCAAGGCTTCCCTCAGTGCTCGCCCAGGTGGGAATCTTGAGCCATCATGGGGACATTTCCAATTTTCCTTCCCCACAACGATACACAGAACCAAAACTGCAGCTGAGAAAACCAATGAACCCCCAATCTCCCCCAGCAGGTCACCCTGCAGCAGAAACAAGGCTTAAGTACAATCCAGATGATCCAACCGCAGCGCTATTGGCTTCATTTGACTGTATTTAAATAAAATTAAGCATTAAAAAAAAAAAAAAAAATTAACAGGCACTACAATTCCCTGGCAGTGCTGACACCACCGAGCCCAGCCCCACGAGGCTGTCCCCACCCTCCCTGGGCCACTGGGGGTGTCACACAACACAAGAAGCCACAACATTTTCACGAAGCAACGAAACCAAAAGAATCCCGAAGCAGCTCCCAGCCGGCGTCCGGCGTCCGGCTCGCAGGGCCGAGGTTTGGGTGACACCAGGGAGGAGCAGCCCAGGGCAGGGGGAGCACAGGAACACGTGGCTGCCCCCCTGCAGCCCCCAGGCTGGGCAGTCCTTGTGGGCCCTGCAGCCCTCAGAGCTTCTTGAGGCGGCTGTACATCTCCCTCTTGCTCTTCTCCCCGGCCCAGGTGCGGCTCTTGGTGCGGAACCTCTTCAGGTCCTCCTTGAAGTCCTTGTGGTGCATCGGGCGGTAGCTCTGGGGCTCGCAGAAGCTCTGGGGAAACAGGAGCCAGGGTCACCTCGGTGTCACCAGGGTGCTGATCCCAGCAGCCACTGGAACAAACAGGCACAGAGCCCTGCTGCAGGCAGGAGCTGCGTGGCAGACGCACAGAGCCCGGGGATATTCGGGTTACAGCCATCAAAACAAGGGCTTTGTGCACAGGGCTGTCATCCCAAATTTCCTGGCAGACAACACACAGGCTGAGCTGGTTTACAGTTCACCTTGGGGTGGCACAGACTGGAAGGATGTTCCAGCTCCGTTGGTCAGAGCAGGATGCTGATCACACCAAGGCCATGGATTCCATGATCACCGCGGGTCCCCCTGCAGCTCCGAGCCCTCCATGCTCCGCGTGCCTCGGGACAGCTCCCGGCTCCCAGGAGCCGCCCTTGGCTGTCCCGTGCTGCCACCTTGAGGCCTCGGTCCCCTCTCTGCAGGACAACCCAACCCCCGGGTGTCCCTCAGCCCAGGGCAGCCAGCAGCTCGCAGGGGGAGCCCAAAACATGGGCAGCACTGGCTGCATCAACTCTGAGTGCTGGAAGAGCCAACAGCCCCGTGCAGCTGGCCGTGGACAGCCCAGGGATCTCCCATCTCCCAAGGGATGATTTTTGGAAGGGTGAGGGCCTAAGGCCTGTTTGTGTCAGAGCAGCAGGACAGATCCCAGGAACGCTGGGACATGGAAATGCTGCAGGAGCCATGTGACAGGAGAAATCCCACACCTGAAGTGCTGGGAAGAGCTGGGGGTGGGTTTTAGTCTCCTTGTCTCAATTAGAAGCTGCAAACTCCAAGCTCAGGTTTTCAATTTTGCTGGTTTAGGACTGTACAGGTTTCTACTTATTATCCAGCTGTCAAGCTTTGTCTTCTTGCCTGCTCTAAGCAGGCTGAAATCCCTTCTCTGAGTGACAGTTTGTTCTAAAGGGGCAGAAATCACTTCTATTTTACTTTTGAGACAAGTTGAAAAGCCCTTCAGCTATGGCAAGAAGACAGCTCTGAGACATGCAACAGGCTGAGCTGCTCTGGGAACAGCCCACTGAGAGACAGAGAGGAGGAAAAGCCCCCCAGCCAAACCACTCTGCCCCAAAAAGAAGTTTGAGAAGGAATAAATTAATATTACTTATCTATTGTTTCTCCTGAGTGTGAAAGAAACCATAGAAAGGCTTGGGTTGGAGGGACCTAAAAGATCTTGTTCCACCCCCTGCTGTGGGCAGGGACACCTTCCACTATCCCAGCTTGCTCCAAGCCCTGTCCAGCCTGGCCTTGGACACTTCCAGGGATGAGGAATCCACATTGCTCACCTGGCACCTCGAGAAGAAATCCTTGTAGCCCCCCTTGAGCACGTAGAGCTCTGGGTAGTGCAGGTTGGGGTACTCATTGCTCAGCCTGTCCTGCTCCCTCACAAACCGGCACCTGCAGCGAGGAAAACCCCGTGTGAAATCCCACATTCAACCAACAACTCCCAAAGCTGCACCCCCAAAAAATCCCTCGATGGAGGAGCTGGAGCTGCCTGTCAGGGAGAGGCTGAGGAGCTCCACAGTTCAGAGATTTTTCCTTTCCCCTCTGAACTTCCAGCGCTCACAGCCCAGCGTGGCTGCTCCCGGCCCGGGCTGTGCCAAGCCCTGCCAGAGGTGCCAGCCACCACTGGAGCCACGCCAGCCCCGTGCCCCCCGTGCTGCAGCAGCCCCTGAGGCAGGGGAAGGAGCTCACATGCGAGGGCCCCGCTCCGAGGAGAACTCGCAGTGGAACACCACGATCACGCGCTTGTTCTCCGACGGCTGGATCGGCTTCTTCAGCAGGAAATTCTCCACCTCCTCTTCCATGTGCAGGTTTATGGCACCCTGGAAGGGCAGAGTGCGAGCACTGAGTGGAAGGGAACAGCCATGAACTCATCCCACTTCCTTGGGAGCCAATTCCTCATCTGGGTATGCTGGAGGAGCTCTGGAACCTTCTCCCAACACAGCTCCAAACCTCACCAGGACACCAGGGACAGTCTGCAAGTGGCTCTGCGTCATTCCTTCCCAATCTCCCATCCAGCCCTGCCCTCTGGCAGTGGGAGCCATTCCCTGTGACCTGTCCCTGCAGGCCCTGTCCCCAGTCCCCCTCCAGCTCTCCTGGAGCCCCTTCAGGCACTGGAAGGGCTCTAACACCACAGCGTGTCTGGGTGACCTGCTCCTGGTTATGTTTTACACAGCCATTTATTCTTTGAAGTCTGGCATTGAAATGAAGTTTAAGCTTCCAGTTTTAGCTTCCTGAGATACGAGGATGCTGGACACTGAGTGTCACATCCTCCTCTGTCACCTCTGTCACCCTGAGGGCCACAGGCCACTCCCCTGCTGACAGAGAGCAGAATGTCCCCTCACTTCATGTGACCTCAGTGCCCAAACCCAGGCAGCAAGTCAGGATCCCAGAGGGGCCCCTCAGGAATAACATCCACAGGGCCTTGGATAAAAATCAGCCCCACAGGGATGCAAGTGACCCCCAGGCTGCAGCCTCAGACCACATGCACTGCTCTTCTGGGGCCAACATACCTTGATGTGTCCCCCTTCATACTCATAGGGGTATCTACAGTCAATTATCACACACTGCTTGATGAAGCTCTCAAACTTCCCAGTCAGCACAGACACAATCTGAGAAAAAAAGACCACAAAAACCAGAGTTCAGTTTTTTCAAGCCATTTTTATGCTGTTCCCCAACCCCCAACTCAAGAATTTTTCTGGCTCCCTTGGAGCACTCACCATTTCTGAGTCAATGTATTTTAAATCTTGATGTTTCCCATCGACAGTGTCAAATAAATAACTCTGGAAGAGAAGGATGGAGAAAATTCCAGCTGTGAGTCACATGGATGACAGCACAGCATCCAGCAGTTCACTCTTTAACAGATACTCTGCTGGCCAGAATCTCTGCAGGAGTCAAAACTCATAAGAACGCTAAAATCAGGCACAGAATTTGGTTTTTGGCTCCTACACTAGAGGGATTTGCTAGGGCTTTAACCACAAATGGATCACTTTGTGTCTAAACTGGGACATCCCCTTTCACCAACAGCCTCTCCTGGTTGTTCAAAGAGCAAAGAATTGTTAAGGTTGGAAAAGACCTCCAAAATCAAGTCCAAAGAAGCAAGGCAGGCTTGTGAGGGAACAGAAAAGCCTCTATCAAGGGAAGTGTCTTTCTGGGCTGGTTTGAGACATCCCCACCAAGAGAGGCCCTTAAAACACTTCATTCAACACTTGGCCATGGAATCTGTGGAATTACCTTGGAGAAGTCCCCGATAAGGTCCCTCTGGTCACTGTCCAAAATGCTCTCAATCTCTGCTGTGGAGGGTTGGGTCCTCACCAGCTTCAGACTCTGCAGGGCATGGTCAGAGATCCATGAGCACCGAGGGCAGCACGGCCCATTCCCTGTTGCCCAGAGCTGACAGCTTGGAGTGCACTCCCAAGCCCTGAACTGCCCCCTCAGCTTCCCTGCTCCCTGAACTGCCCCCTCAGCTTCCCTGCTCCCTGAACTGCCCCCTCAGCTCCCCTGCTCAGGGCAAAGCTCAGGTGCAGGACTGGAGCTGCTGCCCCAACAATCCACCTGGGAAAAGCTCCCACCAACCAGACCCCAGCTCTGCACCTCCCCTCATCAATTCTCTGTCACAAGCTGGATGCTGAGCACCAACCGTTGAGTCCTCAGATGTCCCAGGCAGGCTTTTCCTCTTCTTGCTTTTCCCTGGAGAATTCTCCTCCTGGGATCTCTCCATCCTTTTCTGGGTGGTTCTCCCTGCAATGCTTGACATGGACGAAGAGCCAAACAACCGGCACCGCTTGCCCTGTGAGGGAGAAGAGTTAAGTCGTCCAGCAGAGGTTTATAAAAGAAAATAAACACAACTCAGGCTTTCAGATTAGCCCAAACCTGGCCTTATTTGAGGCACCACCACTTCACAGCAGCAGGGGGCTGTTAATCTGAATTATCCAGGCTTTACATTTCCAGTAACACTTGTTACTGGGGGAGCTTGGAGCACCATAAGCAAGATAAAGAGCCAGCAAAGTGCTCTACACCAATTAGCAGTCAATTTATCAACAGATTAAAGAGCTTTCTGCTGGAGCTCCTTTCCCAGTCTGTTATCAGAGGATCAGGTTACAGCATTCCAGGTGAGTCTGTGCAGAGTGAATTCCACATATGCCAAGATTCTGATAAGAGAAGTCAAGATCTCCTCACATTTATGAAGTGCAAGAAGAAATTTTACACCTATAAATACCAATTGTTCCACACTGACAAAGTCTGCCAGGTGAACTGTTCCAGAGATTAAGGGAACCCTGCAGGGGGTTCTGCCAGGGCTTGTTCTGTTCTCAGGGGTGCAGGGGACAGTGGGATCACTCGTCCCAGCTGCCAGGGCTGTCCCTGTCCCCGAGGGGGGACACTCACCCGACTGTCCGCTCTCCTCATGACCAGCGGCGCCGTCCACAGGCTGGACACGTCCGAGGGCATCTCCTCGTCGTTCTGGGGAGAGAGGAAGCTCCTGCTCATCCACCTCACCAGGCAGACACTGCAGGTCCAGCTCCTGCATGACATTCCAGCTGGATTCAGCTGCCAGAGCAGCTGCAGGGATTTAACTCCATTTTCAGTCCAATTCTTAAGGAAATAACAGAACCGAGCTGAGCCATGCTGGAGGTGAGTTTATCAATTCATTGATTGATTAACAAAGATGAGGCTCCAAGCTTTAATCATTTCAAACTCCCTTGGAAACAGTCTTGTATTTAAGTGGCTCAAAGCAATCACCACCTCTGACTTTTTCAGCAAGTTTCTAAAGCAAAATGCCAACTGTTCAAGTAATTCCCTCAGTTCTCAAACTAAAAATAATTCACTTGTTCACACCCCAAACAAATCCCACTGGCTTCACAAGGAAAGAGCACTTTTAAGATAAAGACACCCCAGTGTGAGTTAGAAAAGATGATGAGAACTAATTCATCTCCTTGTGGGAGATGTCCCTGCCCAAGGCAGGGGGTTGGAAGTGGACAGGCTCTAAGGTCCCTTCCCACCCAGACCAGACTGGGATTCCCAAAAACCCAGCATGGTGCACTTTGAGCACCCTGACTGCAGCCAGAACACACCAGACACGTGGGGCAGAGCTGATGTGGGCATCTCCACCCTATTCCCTCTGCACACACCTTCAAGTCCTGGTCATCCAGCAGCTCCATGAAGCCATCATCATCCTCGCTCTCTGAGGAGGGCAGGGAATGCTGCTGCAGGAAGGCTGCCCTGCAGTTCTCCTGATCCCCCGAGGCTGTTTCCCCCATGGGCAGCTGAGAGGAGACAGAGGGAGTTTTAACAGCATTCCCTCTGTTCCCTGCAGGATGCTGTAGCCACCGAGGGGCTGCCACAGCTCTCTGCACTACAGGGAACACCCTGATTCCCAGCCCTGAGCTGCAGCTCAGGCAGGAACCAGCAGGATGAAGGGCTGCTGGATCCAAAACTTGCCCCCCCCCAGCTCTGTTTCTCTACAATGGTTTCTCAGTTGCTTTTTCTGAACCTTATTTGGGTACAAATAAGGTAATTTTTCTCCCTGGATGTCACATCTGGACACAAAATCCAGCTGCGGTTACACAGTTGGGTTTGTTGTTCCCAATGCATCTGCCTGAACATTCAGTATCAACTTTATTGATCATCCCACATCAATGTCCACACTTCCTTCAGTTACTGAGCAGAACCTCAGCTCTGGGATGAATCATCTTTCCCAGAACAATGCTTCAAATTTTTTATGAGGTGAGAAAAAATTTCTTATCTGGCAGATAAGAAGTTTTTCTGTTTGGCACCTGAAATCACCACTCTAGAACCCTGATATAGTTACTTTGAACCAAGAGAATTAGGTGAGAATTAGTTGAAAAGAACCAACTACCTGAGCAGGAGATGAATTCTGCCTTGCTCCAGGAGCACCCCTTCCATCACGGAAGCCACGAGAAGCTGGTTTGGTTGGTTTCTTAAACTCAAATGATTCCTGAAATAAAAAACAGCAAAAGGATCATTTAACCAAAATTACAAACTGTGTGAAGTTCCTTGGAATCCTTTTATCTTTTCGAATTTTTTAAACTGCCTGACATTTTGGATTTAAGCTCCCTGCTGCCAACAGGAATAGTCGGAAGGTGAATGTTTCCAAATTAAAGATGTTACAGGAGTGTTTCTTTCATCTAATATAATCCAACATTTATGCTCTTAGCATCACCTACAGGCTTCAGGGCTTTTCTATTTCTGTCAGTCAATTCCCTGCAGAAGAAATCATCCTTGGAGGCAGCCAAGGCTGTGTGCTGGCACAGGATTCCCAGGACATTGAATCCAAGGGGAACCAGGGCTCCCCATGGCAGCAGTGGGAAGCAGGGGGTGACCTCCCCAAATCCCTTCTGGAGGCAGCTCCTGTCCAGGGCAAGCAGTGGGAACAAATTTTCCTTTGCCACAGCCAGAAAGGAGTCAGGGTCAGTGGCACGAAGGCAGAACTGAGCAAAGTCTTCCCAATTTTTATTAACCTCCCAACAGTGTGCAGCCACTCTAATCAGAGCTGCCAAGTTCCCTTCAGAAAAACTGAGCTAAAGGTGGTTGTGCCTGAAGAACAGCATGGCAGGGAGTAACTGAAGCCTCTTCCATCACATTCCCTGTGCAAATCCAGCTGTCCCTCCCCTCCCACCAGATCATCACAGGCAACGGGAAACAGCACTTACATTTTCCTTATTTTCATCCTGTTCCAAAGGCTGGAAAGCATCAGTGTCCAGAGAGTCAGAGTGGTTTCTCTTCAGAGCAGGGCTGGAGCCCAGCAGGCTTTGCTACAACACAGAGGGCACAGTTCAGGACTGTGCATCAGTCCTTGCACAAGCACATTGCAAGCACTAAAGGGGTTAATAAAGAATGGAAAGTCTCTGACTACAAACTTTGCACACCCTGTGCAGGAACCCTCTGCTGACATCTTTGTACAGGGACTAAATTCTTTCACTGCACCAGTGATGGAGCCACATCACGGGAATTTCACACTAAATTAAGTGAGATTGGGGAATTTACAAACTGCAAATTTGACATTAAGCACCCCAGCAGCTGGTGTTGAAGCCAGAAAATTAACAAGTATTCAACTAAATATATTCAACCAAAACCGTGCTAAATCCTTTAACATGTATTAAAAAAAATCAATCCCACTCTCACTTACTGGCAGGGAATGGATTCTTCTGAAAGGGATTCGAAGGCTACAACGAAAAAGAACGAAAATTTATTTCAACATTTTGCTTTAAAAGGCAGGGACATTAATAGAAATCACCCCCTAATTCCATAATCTAAAAGAGACATCGAGGAAGAATTTAAAATATTATACTTACTTCAGCTTGCTGGATTTGATTGCCTTCTCAAACCTAAAAGCAAAAGATCAAGGTTGGCCTGGAAGGTCTTAAAGATCTTTCCCAAATTAAATGATTCTGTGGTTGTTAAGGCAGAGACTAAAATGTTAAAACTGCAATTTAGCTCGACCTTGGTGCAGGTAGGTGCCAGTGCCATGTGGCTGGCACAGCACCCTGCTCAGAGCCAGCACCTCAGTGCCCAGGACAGGGCCCATCCCAGCATTCCAGCTGTGGAGCACATGGAATGGTGCAGCAGGGAAGCCCCAGTGCACACAGTGCCAGCAGAGGGAAACCCTCCCCAGGCCTCATTAGCCCAGGTTTGTTAACGATGCCAGGGCCAGGTTGAACCCAGGGGAACTCACGTGTCTTCCATGGTGTCGTGTGAGGTCGTGGGGCCGGGGGAATCCAAAGCCAAACCTGCAGAGGAGACACAGATTTCCCACTGGTTTACACCCAGGGATTAGCACACACTGCTGCAGATTGCCACAGAAAGATCCAGCAAATTCATGTGGAAAGGCCCATCTGCAGCCTCACCTGGGTGCAGAACAAATGAGAGTTGCAGCCCCTCCCCACCATGGATCATCAAGCACTTGGGGAAAAACAGAGAAAATTAAAAACAGCCCCCAAGCCCTGTCTGGGCTGTCACATGGAACAGAATGCTGCCACTCAGCATGGAATAATCTGTTTATCTACATTAATAAGCAATTTAGCCTTTTAGGTGGTGTTTTTAAGGCATATTTTTAGTTACACCTCATGCTACCAAGAAATTTTGGGCTCATTCCAAAAATCAAGCAGTCAAAAGGCCCTTCTGAAAGTCCTGAATGAACAGGAAGCACTTCAGAAGCACAAACCAAGCACAATTTTAATAGTCCCACAGCATTTCAGCACAGACACATCCAAAGTCACTCCAACACAGATTCCTGAGGAGCCACAGAAAGTGAGGAATTAGCAGGGCTGGTAGCTCTCTCCTGTTCTGTGGTTTCTCAGCTGGACTCATGCTTTAGCACTTCATGAAGGTCTTTTTTAGACTGAAAGTGCCCTCAAAATGGGACATAAATCCAGGTGGAAACAGTGATTTCCCTAAGTTAGAACAATGAAGCACCAAAGGGAATCTACAAGTTATGGGGTGAGAGCTTATTTCATTTTCACTGATAAAACATCTCATGAAAAACAGGAAGCCTCCGCCCAGAAATCTCAGAACTGAGGGGTTTCAGAACATCCACCAGCTCTTGGTAACAGGAAAACACAGCAGAGCCACTCACTGGCACAGTTTGGGTTTAAAGAGAGAAAACAGAGTGAGGGATTGCTTTCCCTCTCTACTGCTCACAGTCTCCAGGACAATTAAAGCAAAAAAGAAAAAAAAAAAAAAAAATCCAAACCATCCACAGCCCAAACCATGAGCTGCAGAGGGATTTTCCACCTCCCTCCCTCCTTCCAAGAGCACAGGAATGAGGGGGCTGCAGGCAGGGATAACTCTCTCTCCAAAGCCTGGGAGCTGCTTGCAGTGGGAGCCATGTGGAAGTGCTTTCCAACCCCTAATTATCATTTATTCATTCAGGAAGCCCTACCTGAGTCTGTGGACTCTGAAGATGCTGATCTGTGTAATCCATTTTTGGTTCCCATGTCTTGGTCCAGGTTTTCATGCTGCCTGGAAAAGGAAATTTGGGATTTGCTTTGAAAACAAGAAAAGAAATAAAACACTGGAGGTAAGTACAGCACCTGGATTTCTATCAGAGCCCAGTTATCCTTCCTGGAACTGCAACCCTCTCTACAGCAGCCACTCCTTTAATTCAGGTTTTGCAGTGAGAAAATTGCCAAATTTCTAATTCAAAGCCATTTTGATAAATAGTTACCTCCCAAATAATGTCTTATCTGCTCATTGCTGAGAGAGAAAAAAACCCATAAGGAGCCCCACACATTTAAGGGAAAAACTACTTGAGTGAGGCTCCAGCACCTGGTTAATTAAAAATGGAGCCAGGGCTACAAAATCCAAGGGCTGAGCAGTTTCCATGGAGGGCAGTGCCAATGGTTTGCAGGAATCCCAGGAATCTGAAGGAGGGAAGAACCATAAAGCAGAAATGGTTACAGAAATGAGAATGACAGAAAATCAACAAACAAAACCCAGGAGGGTCATTGAGACCTGAGTGGGCCAGGACAAAACAGGAGGCACAAAAGAAAGAAACTGTGGGAATAATGGGATTAGAGGAGTTAAGAGAGCAGCAAAATGGAGCAGCTGTGGCTGGAGTTATGGGAACAAGAGAGGAGCTGCAGAGCCCCGAGACTGCAGCACCTGGCACTTGGGAGGCAGAACAGAGAGCAGGAGGAAGCAGGAACAGGGCAGGCTGGAAGGGACACAAAGGTGCTTCTAAGAGAGAGGGAAGCCCAGGGAAGGGCTCAGGAGGGAGCTGGATGCCCAGAGCAGACCCAGGGCAGGGGGAAGGTGTCCCAGAGCACGGATCCATGCGGGATGGGGGCAGGAGGAGAGAACAGAGGGGAGGAATCAGCAAACGGGTGGGGGACCCTAAGGGAGTCCTGGAAGTTTGCAAAAGGGAGGGATAAAATCAGGCCTCGTGGGTGGGCCTGAGGAGAAGAAACAGCCCCGGGAGGCCTCGTTTTTGGGGGGAAGAGGCACTGGACGCCTCGGTTTTAGGTGTGGGGAGGGGGCCTGGAAGGAGAGGAAGCAGGATGAGCCCTCAGTGCCTCACTCCTGGGGGGAGAAGGGGATGAAGAGACCCCCCACCCCTCCCAGGGCCTCCAGTGGGGGGAAAGCAGAAAGAGGGATCCACGAGGCCTCGCTGCTTTTGGGGGGTGAGGGTAGGGGAGCACCCCGAAGCCTTACTTCTAGAATGGGGGGGGGAACAGGGAAGGAAACGAGGGAGTCAAGACATTCCGGAGGGTCTACGGAAAAGGGGTGTTAAAAGACATCCCTGGGGCTTGAGAGGGTGGATAAAGACATCGCAGAGGTTTGGGGTTTTTTTTTTGTTTGGTTGGGGTTTTTTTGGTTTTTTTTTTTTGGTGTTTTTTTTTGTTTGTTTTTTTTTTTTTTTTTTTTTTGTTTGTTTTTTTTTTTTTTTTTTTGTTTTTTAATGAGAGGCGGGAAATACTTAAGGCTTCACTGCGCGAGAGGGAATTACGGGGGTGGACGGAACGGAAGGAGAACGACTCCTGGAGGCCTTGGGGTTGTTTTTTTTTTTTTTATATATATGGGGGAGCCTCCCTAGGCCTCGCTTCGGGTCCGGGACGGAGGAGAAAAACGTCTTGGAGAGGGGGCAAAACGCCCTGGAAGGGGGGGACAAAGTGCCCCGGAGGGGCTCGCAGGGGTGGGGGACAGGAGGAAGGGGGCTCCCTTAGTACGGGAGGAAGAAGCGGGGGATAAGCCCTCCAAACCTCGCTTTTTTTAGGGTTCACGACAAGAGGCAAGAAAAAGGAGGGGTGCCCGAGCCCAGCGCTCGCAGGGCCCCGCGCCCCGACTCACCCGCGCCCCAGCTGCTCCATGGTGAGGCGGAGATCCGAGACAGGCGAGAGCTCATCCTGAAAGAGCGCCTTAACCACAGCGGGAGAAGCGGGGGACGCCGGCGAGAGAAGCAGGAGGCGGCGGCGGTGGGAAGCGCTCGGGGTGGGATCCATTGGAGTAGGAACGGGAATAGAAAACGCAGCCGTCCCGTCCCTGCCGTCAGCGCGGCCGCCGCAGCGTTTTGACCCCAACCGGTACCCGTCGCCCGCTCCGAAGCTGGCGCCAAACCGCGGCTCGGCCAATCAGCGCGCGGCGTTCAGCGGGGGGCGGGTTGTTTTTTTTCAAACCTCCCCTCCCACCGCGCGCGCCCCGGCCAGTAGGAACGGCGGCGACGCGGCCAGGCCCCGCCCACGGCGGTTGCTTGGCGTCGCTCTGGACCAATAGGAATGCCAGGAAACCGGGGTAGAGGGAGGGGGGGGAAATGCGCGCCAGTCCGGAAAAACTACATTTCCCAGTGTTCCTAGTAGGCGCGCCATGTTACCACGCTCTGCGTTGCATGCTGGGAATGTAGTTCCCCCCTCACCGCGGCTCCTCTTTGCCTCCATGTTTCCGGCCGTCTCCCTTTAACCTGGGCCTGAGGGGAAAATGGGGAAGATGAAGGAAAAAAGGCACAAACTCAGCAGATAACACAGCCTCCCTGAAAGAAAGAGCCCTTCTCACATAATTTCTTATCAACTGAGCTCTCGATGAGAACAAAAGCCGCTTAAGAGGCGTTGGGGCATCAGCTGGGGAAATAAGGCAGTGCACATCCCCGTGACAGCAGGATGGGGTTCACGGAGCGATGAGCAGGAGAAGGGAGTCTTGACAGTCCCCCACTTGTACTCCACATAAACTCTTTAGGACACGCAGCTCAGGGTTGGCAGATGTCTGCTGTCCCATCCCTGGCAGATCCTCTGCCATGACTCTCTGGTGGTTCCAGAGGCTGCTGCTTCCAGCTGAACACTTTGGATCCGGGGGGTCTCCAAGACACGACTCACAAGCCATGTCCCTCTGCCTGGGCCCTGCCACCCGCCAGCCACACAATGCTCCCGGTTCCTGGATTAGACAGTGGGGTGTTAGCTCCTTCCCTGAGCATCTGGATTTCAGAGATCCCCACCACACCCCTGGCTCCCGCTGCTCTTCCAGCTGTGCCCTCACTCCCGCTCTCCCTCCCTGAACATTTTCTTTTTTACAAACTTTTTGAGCAGTTATCACCACTACTATCAGCTCGTTGCTCCAGCCTGACTCCCTGTGTGTGGGGTGGCTGCATCCTCCAGCACAGTACAGCTGCAACAAGCAATGCAATGCTGCCAAAGGCTGGCATGGACAATCAGAGCCTCTTCCCTCCTCCTTCCTGGTTATTATATGGCCTCAGTGCCCACAGGGAGAGTTAGGACACCATCACCGTGCGATCTAGCCAGGATACCAGCACGCAGATGCCCCCAGGAAGGACAGTGCTTCTTTAATGCTCCAAAGGAGGAGATGCTTCTTTAATGCTTAGCAGGAGGAGATGCAAAAAACGTCAGAGGAGATCCAGCTCAGGCAGAGCTGCAGTGAGTGTGCAGTGTGATGTCCTGTCACTCCCACAGCTCCTTCCTGTTCAGCTAGCCAAGGGCACGGGCAGGGCCCGGCAGCCATCCGACCCTCTCAGTCCCACAGCCGGATCTGGGTTTCACCCGCATAGAGAGCAAAACACGGGAAGACTTTCTCCATGAAGGTGGTCTCCAACTGCACATCTGCCTCATGTTCTCTGCATTGTAGAAGGTCACTCGGCCTGCTTCATAGTCCAGGTGGACCCTGATTCTCTGGAGCTTTTCCATGAGCATCAGCGGGTCAGGGGGCACGTGGTCTGTTTTGTACTGGCCGTTCCTGTCCCGTGGCAGGGCCCAGATCTCTCTCCTTACATGTGGGTACGAGGTACGGCTCTTTCCTTGGCAAGGACTCCAAGGCCACCCCCACGGCCCAGGCATTCTCTTTCTTGACCTCCACCTCCCAGAAATGCCTCCCAGACGTGAACCCCTGGGAGCCCAGGGCCGTGGTGTTGTACGTGAGGCTCTTGGAGATGTCAGGGAGGTTCTGACTTCCATCTCCTACCCAGGTGGTTTTGTAATCCTGTGAGAGGGCTACTAAAGGACCTGCTGTCTCTGGGTCCAGTGTCACCGTCTCTAATGGATGACAAACACCAGTCTGTGCCTGCTGAGAAGAGAACCAGCACCTCTGCACCCTGCACCACGGGGCTGGGATGTGTCCTGGGATGTGTCCTGCAGTCCCCACAGGACCTTTACTATCCTCATGCAGGGACCCAAGGGTGAAAAGATGCTCCCTGAGGCAGGACTGAGCCAGGCAGTGTCCGCACATGCAGGGGACAGACACGATGGGCTTTGCTGAATCTGCTCCCAGATCAGCTGGATCTTGCTGCCTGTGGGGAGCAGTGTATCCCGTGGGTGTGAGGGGCCAGGCCACTCCCTGCTCCTGTGACAAGTGCTCACCCAAGGGAAAACCAGCTCAGAACCCTGCTCTGCCGAGCAAGCAGGCAACGTCGCTCCATTGCTGGAGCTGCCCATCCATCAGGGATGTTCTGCTGCCATCCCGTGGCCATCCCACAAGGCCGCACAGGTGTCACATCCCACAAGGTGTCACTCCGTGCAGTGTCACCACCCCAGACCCTCTGCTAAACCCGCTCCTACGGGGCTGCAGGGGGGGGAAACTGAGGCACGACTGTCCTGTGCTCAAGTTCATCAATCATCCCAAAAACTGAGTGTGGAGAGCGGCTTCAGCACCAATGGTGCCAGCCAGACCTCAACCCAGCAATGCTGCATCATGTGGGCCCCTGAGCACCTGCAAAAGCATTTCTGATCATGCCTAAATGCCAGCTAAAAACATGTACAGCCCCCCTGCTTAACTAGGCACAGCTTGACATGGCTTCCTGCTCTCCTGGCCTCACCTGGTCCTCACAGGACAGCATCCCTGGTGCTGCCTGGCACGAGGACAGACCTGGATTTTTATAGCAGGCCTAGTCAATACAATAAGATTCAGTTCTAGACAGATACTAAGTTTAGATGTGGTGTGAGCCTATATCTGCACCAAGGACATAAGGAAATTCATCCTGGAAAGGTTTTCCCCCTCAGTTTTGCTCATCAGCTCCAGAAACTTACCTCTTTCCCCATCTATCTTGTCCTGCAGGTTCACTGGAAGAAAGAAAGGAAGATGCATGAGTGTCTCTCCTGTGGCACCCTTCCTGCTCCCCATCAGGACAGCCAGCCAGATGTGGAGCCCCAGGCTGTAGCAAAGCCTCTTTGGGGATGGTTCCCATCTGGAGCAGGCATTTTGCTCCTGAGCCCCAGGCAGAGGCACCAGGCAGTGAGGATTTCCTGCTGCCAGCAAAGCCCAGGGGAAGCACAACACAGAGCCAGCAGAACTTTACCTTTGAATTTGGCCACCATGTCCACAAAGAGCTGGATTGTCTCAGAGATCCTCGCAGCACTCCTCAGCAGCTCCAGGGAGAGCAGCTCTAGGAGTGGGGCCTTGGCTGTCTCACAGATGAGGGGAACAACAGGGAAAGGAGCTCTGAGCCCAGCCACCAGCCAGGGCCAGGAGGGAAACAGGGAAACCCCTGCAGCCACAGAACCCAGGGGAGCTGTGTCCCAGCTATCAGCATAGGAACCCCATCTTTAGGAGGGATGCAATGGCCTCTGGTTCCTGGTAACATCACGTGAAATCCCAAACGCTCAGCGGGGCAAAGCACCTCCCTGCTGGCTGCTGCAGCCCTCCCAAAGCTCTGCCCAAGGGAGCTGCACAGGAGGAGAGCAACACCACGCCTGGTTCATACCTGCTCAGGAGTTTCTCAACATCCTGGAAGAGAGAAAGCACAGTGAGCTCTGGCACTGCTGAGGGCAGGGAGCTCCAGTGGCTGCCCAGGTGTGAAGCACCTGGTGTGAAGCACCCACCCAGGTGTGGGGTCACCCCACACCTCATCCCAACCCTGCCTTCCCTCAGCAGTGTCACAGTGCGGTGTCACAGCGTGGCCCCCAGGCTGCACCAAGATGTGGAGGGTGCCAGCTGGGGGTCCCCAGCTCCTCCAGGGATCACAGCACCCAGTGGGGGACGCAGCCTCACCATGAAGAACTCGACCACCGGCTGCTCCTGCTTCTCCTCGATCTCCGCAATCACCGTGTCCAGCAGTGACTCCCTCTCCAAAACCTTGGACCTGTATTCATCCCACTTCTTGATAAACTCCTTGTACATCTGAAGGGCTTGGGCCAGCAGGATTTTCTCCTGCACCTTCAGGAGCTGCTGCAGCCCCTCAAAGGTCTTGGGCACACGCTGCACCTCCCATATCACCATCCTCTGCAAGGCACCACCCGGAGGCTCAGAGCCTGCCCAGCCTCCAGCTGCCTCTGCAGGGAGGGGTCAGGGATCACACAGAAGGGGACCAGAGGTTTTGTACAGGAAAAGCAGGAAGAATGGAGAGAGGGCTGGCAAGTCTGAATGTTGATGGACCCAAAGAGAACATAAGAGATGGGCAGACAGAGAGGGAAAGAGAAAAGAACGTCCCAGATGAGGAGATAAATATACATGGGGAGAGAGAGGGAAAGACGGGACATTCCTGGGGAGCCAGGTGGGTGAGCAGTGGAGGGGCATGGAGAGGAACACATACCAACAGGTCAAAACTTTTCCAGTCTGTTTCAAGCGTCATTTTTTCCTTGTGTTTTTGTAGCTCAAGCAGGTTGTTCTGGAGTGTCTCCTGAGGAAGGGATTAAAAAAAGGCATTTTTGGTAATTTTGGAGTGACATTCGCAGTAGGGAGATGATGTCACCAAACAACCCCTGCGGGTACAATCACAGCCTGGGGAGTCACTGGGGGTGACCTTTCAGTGCCTGGGAGTGGGTTTTGAGCTCAGAGACAGAACCCACCTCTCCAAACTCACTTTAGTCAGGCTGGGGAGATCCCCATCCACAGCTTTTATGGCCAGAAATATTTCTGGAACAACTTCATGTGGAAACCCTGGAGTTTGTGGTTTGGGGTTTTGTTAAAATTGTTTCTTAATTAGAAAAAACAACTTTTTACAGTTGGAATTGGGATTTCTGGGAAGAGGTTTGCAGTGACAGTAGCAACGACTTAGACATGCTCCATAACTTTGTTGGAGTATTAAAAAACTCCTCATGTTCTGAGTCATCTCCTGCGTTGCAGTGATCCGAGACCCCAGCCCACATTGCTGGGGAGAAACCCTGGCTGGGGACATGTGGGGCACAAGGGACCATATGGGGACACAGAGGGGTGAGCAGTGAGAGAGACCTGGGCTCCTGGGTGGGCTGGGGCCAGGCAATGGGGGAAGCAGCAGCCCCAGCAGGGTGGGATACAGGACCCCAAACTGGTACCCAGACAGCAGCTGTGTGAGACCCCAAATCCATGGCTGGACAGGGACATACCCTAACCTGTGTGTGGAGGAGAACCAGACCTGAGTGAAGGCAGGACCGTGCTCAGAGGAGACCCACCCAAGCCTGGAGGGGACCCAGACCCGTACCCAGAGGAGCTCAGGCCCAGAGCAGACCCCAGACTGTCCTTGAAGGGATCCCACATGCCTTCCCGGACAGGACACTAACCTGTCCCCAGACGGGACCCCTGCCTGTCCCTGGAGGGGCTCCAGCCCATGCGTGGAGGGGATCCCAACCTGTGGCCGGAGGGGTCCCTATCTGTGCCCCTCGGCCACCCCACCCCGGGCAGCAAAAGCCCCCAGCCCCCCTCCAACCCCCGGTCCCTCCCGCGGAGTCGCCCCGCACCCGCAGCTCCCGGGCGGCCGTTTCGATGGGTCGGAGCCGTCCCGGCAGAGCGTGCACACCGGACTGTAGCAGGCATCGCAGAACAGCTCCAGGGGCTCGCCGTGGAGCTCCTCCAGGGCCCGGGCCAGCACGGCCGCGTTGCCCAGCGAGCGGCTGAGGGGCGGCGAGCCCGGCTCCACCGCGGCGCGGCACTGCGGGCAGGCGGCGGCTCCCCCTGCGCGACGCCAGGCACCGCGGGCAGGAGGTGTGCCCGCATGCCGAGAGCACGGGGTACGCCACAAAATCCAGGCACAACGGGCAGATGGTCTCGGCCGCCAGCTGCGCGCACAGAGCCCACAGCCCTGCAGCCACGGCCGCGACGGACGGCAGCGGGTGGGACTGCCGGTAACGGAGGGGAACGGCCGGTAACAGACGGCATGGGGCGGGGCCGGGGCGGGAACGAGCGGGGCTGCGGGGCCGGGAGTGGGCTGCGGGTGTGAGTGTGTGTTTGTGTGTGTGCCTGCGTCCGTCCATGTCGTTACACACACGTGTGTGTTTGCCAGCGTTCATCCATGTCACTACATGTGTGTCTCTGTGTGTGTGTATGCGTGTGTCTTAAGTCGCAATGCAAGATGTAACCAGAAATACGTATTTTATCACCATCTGTTGAAATCAGGTGGAGCAGTGGTTTTTATCTCTTCTGGGGAAGGGGAGGGTTATCCTCTGTTAATGGGCCAGCTGTTAAAACCCGGTGGGGCAGAGTTCTTTATCTCTTCCAGGACCCATCCTCCCTGCAGGATATAGCTGCCTTTAATGGGCTGTTGAGCTTCACTGCATAAATATAAAATTCCGTTATCCCATTGTGAGATGCTCCGCCCAGGGTGAGGAGCCCAGCATTCCCACCTGGATAAAAGCTGAGATTTGGTACACCAGGGCAGCCTGTTTGCACTGCATTCCCAGAGGATGGGATCCATCTGCAGCACCACTGGACCTTCAGAGGAAAACTGCACCCTGCTACAGGATCATCTTTGCTCCAACAGAACCACATCTGTCACTGCAGGAGCACTTGATTGGACTGCTTCCAACACCCTGACCAACAGCGTGTCAGGCTGTATTCTGACTCTGTCAGTGGCTTGGGGTTTTTTTGTACTACTGCATTTTTATTTTAATTTTCCTAGTAAAGAACTGTTATTCCTCTTTCCATAACTTTCCCTGAGAGCCCCTTAATTTCAAAATTCTAATAATTCAGAGGGAGGGGGTTTACATTTTCCATTTCAAGGGAGACTCCTCCCTTCCTCAGCAGACACCTGTCTTTCCAAACCAAGACAGCACAGGAGTGTCCCTGTCTCTCCCTGTGCATATTCCTGGATCTCACAATCCACACAGGCATGTCCGTGTGTGTGTGTGCAAGCAGGGGAGGGATGAGCAGGAAAACCCCGGGGGAGACACGGGCACGGGGCCGGCTGTGTGTGCTGCGTGTGCCGGTGGCTGCACACGCGTGGCCGTGGGCAGCCCACACGAACAGGGAGCCAGCAGCAGCTGCAGAAGAGGAGGGCTGGACTGAGTGTGAGTGTGAGCCTTCATCCCAGCCTTCCCCCAGGGTGCAGCTCCAGCACGGTGCTGCCAGCACCTGCAGATGCCCACGGTGCTTAAATTAATTTAACCTTTAATCACCTGGAACGCGTCGGGAGCTTTGCCCCTCCTCAGCCCTGGTGGCCGGTCGGAGCTGGCGAGCAGGGATCCCTTCCCCAAGCCTTGCCCTGGGATCCCTCCCGAGGCCTGGCTCTCTCTGGAGCCGCGGGGCTGGGTTAATGCAGTTTGAAGGGATTGTGTCGGGGCAGCAGCTGCCGAGGGTAATCCTGCGCTGCCAGCCCAGCCCTGCTCACCTGAAATCCCCCCAAACCCCCGGCTGCTCCTGGGCAGGAGGGCTCCAGCCTCCATCCCTGCACCTGATGGCTGCCAGTGCCTCTCCCGGTGTCTCCTTTATTCTCACCCCAGCTCCAAAACACCTGGGGAGCAGCAGCAGCAGCGCTTGGAGGAGCAGAGCCCCTCCAGCTGCCTGGTGCTTCTCTGCCTGCCCTGTGTCCCTTCTGTGCTGCTGCTGTGGGCTCAGCGCTGGAGGGTGCTGGGTGCCCAAAACCGAGCGCCCGTATTCAGCCATCGGTTCTGCTCCTCCTCCACCCTCATGTGCTGCCAGCCAGGGCCCAAGGAGTGTTTTGGGGGGCACCATCCACCCCCTGACACAATAAAGGAGTTGAACAAATCCCTCTCCAGGCAGTTACTGCCCTGCCATGGCTATGCCCTGGGAGTGTCCCTGACACCCCACTGCCAGCTTCCCTGCCCTGCTGGGTCCCAGGCCCCGGGCTGTGACAGATCATGGTGGTGCTTCCAGCCCCCTGCCCATTGTCCCTGCAGCACCCTGGGGTGACAGCCTGCTGTCCCTCTCATCTGGAGCCTCTGGGGTGCTGTCTGGGGCTACCCTGCCCATCTCACACCCAGATGGGGACAGTGGTGGCTCCTGTTCATCCTCTGTTCCTGGAGCTGCTTTCTGGGTGCATCTGTGTCCAGTTCTTCCAGCACCCCAGGCCAGGGAAGGCTGGGTGAGTGTCACCAGCCCAAGCTGCAGGGACAGGAGCCATCGAGTCAGTGTCCCACCATGGGACAATGCTGTTAATTGTCACCACTGTGCTTTTCAGTCCCTGCCACCTGCACTCAAGGCCACGATGGCCGTGTTGTCCCACTGGCACGGGAGCTGTCTCTGCAGACGGATTGGTGACATTTGAGCTGCTGAAGGTCACCAGGATGTTGTTAAATCCTGGCAGTGTCCAGTGACCAAGGCCGTTAGATCCATGTGAGCAGGAGTTGCTGCGTGGGGCCCAGTGACACAGAGCAGAGCACGGGCACTGCCAGCCTGGCCACACCAAGGTCCTGGCACTGTGGGGAGGGACAGCCAGGCACTAGCTTGAGTACAGGCACCTCAGCTTTTTTTTTTTTTTTTTTTCCAGTAAAAAGCTAAATTCATCCATTTTTAGAAAGAAAAAAGGATTCTACCAGGTCCATGTCACTGACAGTGTGACGGACAAGAGCTGCTGAGAAGCAGAATCAGTTCTGCTTTTCATTTCCTTTTTCCCCATAATTGCATTTAGTCCTGGCGAGGGGCTTGCAGGGAGGCTGCTGAGGGACACAGGGCTGCAGCCAGGCCCTCCTGTCCTCCACACCTCCCTCCAGGACATCAGCCCCACCACAGCACTTTCCATGGAATCCCTGAATGGTTCGGTTAGGAAGGGACCTCAAAGCCCATCTTGTTCCACCCCCCTGGAAGGGCAGGAACACCTTCCACTATCCCAGGTTGCTCAAAGCCTTGTCCAGCCTGGCCAGCTTCCAGAGATGGAAATGTCAACTCCTGTCAGACAGCACGCCCTGATCTGAAACCCCAAACTTCTTCCAGGGAGTTGCAAGCACCACCCCAGCAGTGGGAAGGCAGGAACCTTGGCAGGAGCCTGCCCTGGCAGCCCCGAAATGCTGCCACCCACAGCTGTGACCAGCTGGTGGCTCTCAGCAGCTCCACGTGCCTGTGCTGCCCTCTGGCACCTTCTGCACACAAGAGGCTGTAAATCCCAACTTAGGAGGGGTTCACACACCAGCAAAGTCCTGGATGAGGACTTTGGTTTTTCAAAGGCATTAACAGGTCCCAACAACTTCTCCCATCATGTCTCTGTTTATTGATGCCACTGTCCAACACAAGATCTGACAGCACCGGGAAGGAGCCCAGCATGCTCTGGGGAGCTGGTGTCACCACCCCAGCCCCAGCTGATGCCACCACCCCAGCCCCAACCCAGCCCTTGGCATGGATCCACCTAGCCCCAGCCCAACCTCAGGAGCTGCAGCAAGGTCAAGCTGGGATCCCCAGGAACCGAGCTGGTACAAACAGGAGCTCAAACCAACAACAGGGAGATGGAACATGTCCCTCCCACCCCAGCAGCAGGGAGGCCTTTCCTTGGAGCCAGCCTGGAGCTGCTTGAGGACAGCAGAGCAGTTAAACACAACCAGGTCCTGCTCTCAGGCCCTGGTGACCCATGGGCAGACCCACAGCACCCCAGTGCCCTCGGTGGCAGCAGGGCCAGCCCCCGGTGGGAGGACTGAGTGCTGGGAATGAGTGTTTGGAGGAGCCTTGAGGAGGGGTCCTACCAGAAAAAGGGTCTTTTACTGCAACTAGAATTTTATTCTATTGTATAATTCAGGAGTGCATCACAGCCCCGCGAGCCAGGCAGGCACCTATCAGCGCTTCCAGTCTAGACACACGAAGAACTTCCTCATCAGCTGCATCTGGTAATTACTCACCTCCCCCTGGCTGGAGCTCCTCCTGTCACATCCAGCCCGGACGAGGCAGCGCCTCCACAGAGCTCCTGGACAAAAAGTGACTGTGCCAGAATCAGCCTACAGAGCAGTTAACAAAAAAAAACAAAACAAAAAAAAAACAAAACAAAAAAACCCAAGAAACAGACGAACAAAAAACAAAACCAAAAATAAAATCTTGCCCATCCTAAGGTTGCTTATCAAATAAAAAGTTCCTCCACATTTATTAAAAAAAACCAAACAGTAGATTTAAAAAGCAGTTACGAGTCCTACTCCGGCAAAACACCCTGTGTACAGGTTTCTTTTGTTGGTGGTTTGTTTGCTTGTTGGTGAGGATTCCCCCTAAATCAGCTGCTTCTGTTAATTTTATATATATATAATCTTTTAATTTTGCCGCGCGTTGCTTGCTTTAATTCATTAATTTATTTCCAATCAGCCGAGTCTCCACCAGACCAGCGGCGCTACCACACAAAGCTTCCTTGATGTCCATGCCCTGAGCCGGGGTGGGGGGAGATGGATGGAGGGAGGGTGGGAGAGATCAGTGGAGGAGAAGGAGGACGAGGAGAAGGGAGGGATGGAGGGAGGGAGGGAGGGAGGGAGGGAAGGAGGGAGAGGAAGCCTCGGCAGCCCCTCACTCTCCCATGTGCGTCCTCAGGTGGTACTTGAGCGACTGCTTGTAGCGGAAGCACTTGGTGCACTCGGTGCAGGGGTAGGGCCGCTCGCCGGTGTGCGCCCGCTGGTGCTCCAGGAGGTGATGCTTCTGCGTGAAGTTCTTGCCACACTCGCTGCAGTGGTAGGGCCGCTCGCCCGTGTGGATGCGCTGGTGCTCCAGGAGGTGATGCTTGCGGATGAAGCCCTTCCCGCAGACGGCGCAGGCGTGCGGGCGCTCCCGCGTGTGGATGCGGTAATGGTTGGTGAGCTTGGACTTCTCGCTGAAGGTCTTCTCGCACTGGCTGCACTGGTAGGGCCGCTCGCCGGTGTGAGTCCGCTGGTGCCGCAGCAGGTGGGAGGGCCGCGTGAAGTTCTTGCCGCACTGGGGGCACAGGAAGGCCATCTCGTTCTTGCCGGCGTGGATCCTCTGGTGCATGAGCAGGCTGATCTGCAGGCGGAAGCTCCTCCGGCACTCGCCGCAGGTGAAGGGCCGCTCCCCGACGTGGGTGATCTGGTGTTTGCTGAGGCTCGACTTGTGGCTGAAGCTGCTCTCGCACTCGGAGCACTTGTAGGGCTTCCCCGGGGGCGGGGGCCGCGACGGGGGCTTGAGGCCGTGCTCGGGGCGCCGCGGGACCCCCACGCCGCGGCGCGTGTGGCTGCGCTGGTGCAGCAGGAACTGCTGCTTGTTGCGGAAGCTGAGGTCGCACTCGTGGCACTCGTAGGGCCCTTCCTTGAGGTGGTTGCGCTGGTGGATCATGAAGTTGATCTTGAGCATGAAGCTCTTCCCGCACTCGGGGCAGATGTAGGGTCTCTCCCGCGTCCGGTTCCGCTGCTGCCCGCCGGACGGCTTCATGTCCCCGGAGTCCCTCTCGCAGGCCGAGGGCTTCCTGACGCGGGCCAGGCCGCGGGGCTGCGCCTTGGAGCTGCACTGCGCCTCGCAGCCCAGCCCAGCCTCGTGGCTGGGGAACGCCGGCGGCTCGCTCCGCCCCGAGAACATGGCGCACGGCTCCAGCGTGTCGGGGTCGTCCTCCTCCTCCTCCTCCTCCTCTTCCTCCGTCTTGATCACGATCCCGTCCTCTGAGGGGGAAAATTTAACAGCGTTAGGGTCACTGGGTGGGATGGGGTGGCCTCTTACGCCGCTGGGTGCTACAGGAACACCTGCACGGGCTCCTGCAGCTGTTTGTGCCTCCTGCTCTGCCTGACCACCCGGACACGAGCTGGCTGCAGCTGGAGCCTGGAGCGCTGGGATGGGCCATGTGCCCCCCGGACATGGAGCTCAGACACACCACCCCCGCTCAGGCTCCTCTGGAGGGTGTGCTCTGACCGCCTGCCAGAAGCTTTGGTGACTTGGTGCTGCTGCAGGATGTCAGGGTTAAAAGCGCCGTGGGTTCACCAGGGTTCCGGTGCCTGAGTGATTTCAGAGCAGCTCCATCTGCTGCCGTTTCACTGGGCTACAACAACACTCCTGGCACGGCAGAAACAGCACCGGGCTGCTGGCTCTGCTCAGGGCACTGCACAGCCCTCCTGGCCCTGTCCCCTTCCCTCAGCCTTGCTGCAATGTGGCCTGGCCAGAGACCCACCCTGCTCCTTCCCTGAGCACCCAGCAGTGGGATGGATCTACAGTGGGATGGAATGGCTGTGGGATGGATGGCAGCAGGCCAGGCTCCCCTTCGTGTCACCAAGGCCAAAGCCAGGGATTTTGTTTGGTGAGAGCAGCCATCCCAGGGACACACAGCAGGACAAGCAGCCAGCACGGCCCAAGGAAAGGCCCTCATGTCACCCCACGCTGGACTCTGAGCCTGGAAGAGCAGCTACACTCTCCCAAATAAAGGAAACCGATGGGAGTGGATGTGTCAAAGCCATGGCCCTCTTCCCTCTGAGGGGGGAAAACCCAGGTCCTTCTCCCTGCCCCCTCTATGGACCTGGGGGCTCAGCCCCCCATCCTGGCCAGCACAGCTGCAGCTCCCGCCCAGCCCCACCAGCTGTGCCCCACGCCCTGGCAGAAGCAGCAGCTCTGGGCAAGGATCAGCTCCAGCCCCACTGGTGGCTTGGCTGGTTTCCCTCACAAAGCCCTGAGCAGACCACAGGACCCACAGGATGGAGCTGAGGCCCTCAAGAGCCCAACTCTCTGTGTCTTGGTTTGTGTCACAGCACCACAAAGCCATCAGGATGGGGGAACCTGCCACTCCCAACCTCCCAACCTGCCACTCCCTGCTCTCCCATCCCCAGCTCTACAGCACATCTGCAGGACTTGGCCTGTATCTGCCACTGCACTGGCAGAGTTCTACACATGAAACACTCGGTGCCATCACCCCATCTCTCCACAAATCACCTCATCCTTCCCCTTCCCTCCTGGCAGCTCACAAATCACAGAGCTCCAACCACATTCTTCCCTGTCCCGTGGAGCTGCCCCGAGCAACTCCCACGCTTGGCAACCTGCAGGACCTCCCACGTTCCTGCAGCAGTGCCCAGTGTGTGACCATCCACTCCTCCACACCTCACACCAACGTCCTGCCCTCTGCCACAGTGGGATTTTGGGAGCAGGGCTCACAGTGGCTCTCACAGAACACTGCCTCAGACACATCTTCCCTTGGTCTCTGTGGGTAACCAGGGCTTTTCCCAGACTCAGAGCACTGGGCCAGTGTTCATTCTGCTCCTGAGCAGGACAGGAACCCTCAGAGACCACGTTCTGTGCCCACCATGGATGTGCTGCCTCCTCCTCCAAGCTCAAGGCCTGACCAGAGCCACTCTTGGAAGCTGCTGCAGCCAGAAACTTTCCTTCTGCTGCTGCTTCTGGGGGGATTTAACTCCTCCTGTCCATCCAACCCCTTCCCCACCTTTTCCTGACCCACCACTCGCACCGAGCCGTGTCCCAGGGGTCTCACCTGTGCAGCTCCCGTGGTGAACGATGACCCTCTGGATCTCGTTGAAGTCGGCTCCGTACTCGGAGGAGTCCCCCAGGCTGGTCCCCGGGAGGTCCCTGGGGGGGGACACGGAGCCATAGGGGCTCTCACAGGCTGCCTCCTCATCCGGGCTCTGGAAGCTGCCCTCGGACTGCCCCGACATCCCGTGCAGCTCGGGGTTCTCGGGGCTGTCTTCGGGAAGGAGCTCCTCCGTTTTGATCACAACCCTTATTCCAGCTGCAGCAACGAGAGATCCCCGCCCGCCGTCACTCCCAGGGGCCAGGATGAAGGATCTGCTCCCAGCAATGCAGCTCCAGCTGCTGAGCCCGCTGAGGGTTTCCTCTGCTCGGCCTCTCCTGCTCTCCCTTCAGCCCCTGCCCTTCACCCCTCCCTGCCACGCTCCCAGCTCCAGCCCAGGACCCTCTGCAGGCACAGGGAACTCGCTCCACCTGGCCTGAGGCCTTGGTGCCACAGCTCAGCACCTCGGCCGCCCCACATCCCTCAGCTCCACCTCAGGCCGTGATTTTCCTCTTCCCATTGGCCTCAGTTTAATTTCAAGATCCCTGTGATGGAAAGCACAAGCAGGGTGTTGGTGTGACCCCACATCCACAGCCTGGAATCAGGGGTGACGAGTGGAGATGACAGCATCTCTTCCAGGCCACCTCCTTATCTCCTTATCAGCCCCCTTATCGCAGAGCAGGAGTTGCTCTGGGACTCGGGGTCACTGGTGCCCCATTCCCAGCCCAGTCTTGCCCCTCAGCATCCCATGTCCCTGCACACAGCATGGGATCAGGCTTCCCTGCCTGGAAGGATGCTCCAAGGATAAACCCAGGCATCATCCACGCAAAGAGAGGGTGGAGAGGACTTTCTGGGCTCTCCCAACGGGACCCAATTCTCCTTCCTTGCTGGGCACACCGGCTCCCTGAGGACCTGGTCTGGTTGCAGATGCCTCCCTTGCTGGGAAGGGCGCCCAGCGCCCAACTCTCCAGGCTGTGCTTGTCCTGGTTTCTATGTTGAGCTTTACCTGGACATTAAACCTCCAATCAGCCAAATTTATCCCATTCCCAGGCAAGGCTTCTCCTGATAAACCACACCAGCCACAGCTCCCAGCAACATCTGCTTCAGCCTTGGGATGAGCCGCTCCTGGGAGCACGACCCAGGGCTGCCCTCGTGCCCAGGTGCCACCTCACCTGCTGTGGCATCAGTAATGATCTCACTCTCCTCCAGGTCCTGCTCATTCCTGCCCCGCGATTCCTCCCCTTGCTCGATCTGAGACAAAACACCAGGTTTGGAAATTGCATAGTCTGTTGAGAGACAGAGGGGTGGGAGAGAGGGATTACTGCACTGGGAATCTACCACTGGCTTCCACCTCTTCCCAGCATGTTGGGGACACGTGAGGACACTCAGGAACATCCACAGGTGCAAAATCCTCTACAGGGGTGCACAGGCTGGTCCCCACTGCAAACCCAGAGGATGCAGGGAAGCCCTCCCAACAGCCAGGGGGAAGGAGCTGGTTTTTGATGGCATAAGTGTGGCTGGAAGAGGTTTGGGAGGTCTCCAGCCCACCTGCCCACAGAGCATCCCTCACCCAGCCAGAACATGCATGAAACTGGAATAAACCCGAACTAAAAACATCCTCCTGTGTCCAGAACATGCATGAAACTGGAATAAACTCAAACTAAAAACACCCTCCTGTGTTTTTAAGCCTTTAAAATGGGACACTTGGGTCTCATCCAAGGGGATCTCCAAGAAGGAGCCAGAAGGAGCCTCCTGTGCCTCAGCAGGGTGAGGACACCCCGTATTTACCCAGGGAGATCAGAGACTCGTAGTTCCCCTTCATCACGTTCTTGTACAGCTCCTTCTGCCACTCCTCCAGCTTCTCCCATTCCTTGTCATTGAAATAGACCGACACATCATCAAAGGTCACCGGCACCTGCAATTCCAATGGCGGGTTCAAGCAGGAGAATGGACACAGCCAGGCCTCAGCTCCTTCAAGGCCACCAACGAGCTGGTTTTTACATTTAAAACAACTCCTGGGCAGGTATTTCTTTGGGAATAAAGGACTCAACCAAATGGATGGTTCCTAGTGATGAATCCAGACTGGGATTTCCCTGAAGGACCCTGAGCTCCTGCTCTCAGGGTGATCAGGCTTGGGGGACCATAAGGGAGAAAAAACCCAGGAGCTGGGCTGGGCTCATCCCTATTGATGAGCTGACGTAACTCCTGGATTCAGTTACCCCAGAACTCCAGGGAAAACTCTACCCAGGCCCACAGAGCTCCCCATTATCCCTGTGGGATTACTGTGTGCCCACCATCTGCAGCTTCCCACCTTGTTAGCCAAGGAATCATTCCTAAGGATAAATTCAGGATGTGCAAACCGTGCCGTGTTGGAGTGGAGCTCTCCAGAGGGAACACAGCACGCTGGTTCTGTCTCCCAACTTCACTTAATGGGGTGCCAGGGACTGAACCCACCTTTTCCTGATCCCCTCTGCTCTCTCCAGAGACATTTCCTTTCCCATGTCCTAGATGGTTTCGTTTGCACACATTCTTTAAGAGGGAAGGTTGTGAAATTCAAGTAGGAACTGAATATTGATGGTGGGCTCTTTCCAGAGCTCGGCTAAGCCCAGGGAGCTCATCTGCCTTCCTGAATCCCAAAGCTTCCCCCTTCCCTGCAGCAGCAGCTCCCACTTGCTCCTTCCCCAGCCTGGGAGACTCTGCAGCATCAAGGTGGTCAAAACGAAAGAACCACAAAATCCGCAGGGTTTTTTCAAATGGTGGCAAAAAAAAAAAAAAAAAAGAACAAAAAAAGAGTCAATGGCCCCAGGGCTGTGCAGCGCAGTGGAGCAGAACTGAAACCTCTGGCCTGAGTACCAGGATGTCCTCTCAGGCTTCTGCCCCACGGTATTTTAGTCCCAGCAGGGGATGAGCTGGGAAGCTGCAATGCTGAGACTCACCTGTGCCGGGGCTGTCCCTGCTCACCCACCCCGGTCCTGCCCTCCGGGAGCATTTCGGGTGCAGTGCCCGGCTCCCACCCCCGGGACACCTTTACCTTGGGGACCTCCCCCTTCCTGCCTGGGGGCAGCCGCAGGATCCAGAAGTTCCTGTTCTTCAGGAGGTTCTCCATGTTCTCCAGGCGCCGCTGGAGCAGCCCGTACTCCTGGATGAGGGTGCCCAGCGCTGCACACTTGCTCTCCAGCTGGTTCCCCAGCTCCGCCGCCGTCTTCTCACAGTCGATCAGCTTCTTCTCCGCCATCCCCGTCCGACCCTCCAGGTCCAGCAGGCGGGTGGAGTGGGAATCCACCTTCCTCTCCACCGCCTGCACGGCCGCCACCACGGTCAGGGACAGCTCTGCCGTCTGCGTCTCCCGCTCCGAGGTGCGCTCGGGGCCGGCCGCTGGCCGGAGGGGCGAGGGGCAGCGCGGCGGCCGCACCGGCTCCGGCGCCTGCGGACAACAAGGGCACGGGGTCAGCGCGGGGGATGCCCCCGGGGGGATAGGGACTCTCCCGGGGCGATAGAGACCCCTCCTACCCGCTGTGACAGGGGCCCCCCGGGGCGATGGGGACATCCCCGGGGCCATGCGGACCCCGCGGGGGGGCCGCTGCAGGGCCCAGCGCTCCCCGGGGCGGCGGCGACGTCCCCGTGTCCCCGCTAAGCCGCTTATACCGGCCCCGTGCCGGTCCCACGGGACGGGCAGGACCCGGCGCGGAGGGGGGCGGGGGGGAGG